>JAVHJQ010003313.1:0-25941 GCA_031306095.1 Pyricularia sp. CD86 | reverse complement strand
ATGCAGATTAATGCTATTCCTGTCGTTTTTGTATGCAGCCTCAACGGCAAGTAACCCTGAAATAGAAAAAAGAAAAGAAAATAAAAAATAGGAAACAATTCGCTATTGTTCTGCACTTCTCCCAGCACCTCCTGCCCCCAATGCAGCGTTTGTTTTCGTTTCCTGTTCCGTATCAAACAGCATCCTTCCTCCTTTGCCATCCTCACTCCTCCCGGGCATCAGCATGGTGGCATCTTCTTCCTCGTCTTCACTCGCACTGGCGCTGTTGACCTCTGCCCCCTCACCACCTGCGCGGTGGTTTCCATGCACTGTCGCGCGCGCATCCTCCCTCATCCTTGTGATCTTGATGTAGTTGTAGGCGCCGATGGCCCCGATGGTGACCACAAGTCCAGATATGTTGATTATGGTAAGCGTGTCCCCAAATACAAGCGATGCCGCCGTAATGGTCACCACCTCCTTGAAGATGCCCGCAATGGAGAGCGTCACTACCGAAGTCCGCTGCAGCAGAGCGAACTCGGACACGGTCATGGCGAAGGCAATCGCTCCGGGGAAAATAACAATGGCAGGCGCCGCGAGCACCCCTTTAGCGGCCGCGAGCGCCTTGAAGCCCTCGACTAGTTCCCCGAGGCCCTCGACGAACACGGCGATGGTGAAGAGTGTTAGGAACATGATCGGCGCAAGGAAGAAAATACTCGAGAAGGGATTCGACGTTGCCGGGTTGCGTAGGAGCAAAATCTGCGTCAGAGCCCAGCGGAAACCGGAGAAGAAGGCTGCCGAGATGACCAGGAAAAACCCGCCCAATTTGAACTCGACCTCGCCGGCAACCATCATGACGACGCCGGCCGTCATGGTAGCGATGATGGCCACCAGGCGCCACGTGGGAGCCTCCAGGCGGAAAAGAAAGGCAAACATGAGTACGAATGCCAAAGATGAGGATTTACACATTGCTATATCATGTTAGCTGGGAACCGTCGTCGAGACAAGGGCTATATGATCCATGCTTGACTTACTATAAAATGTCAAGGTGATGAATCTCAAACTGGTGTTCCCCAATCCAATATCCAACCCCGTGGCCGCCCCGCACGGCCCGATCCGCGTCAAGTAGAACCATTTAGTCATGATGGGTCTTTCAGGCTCGGATTCATGTCTTGACTGCCCCATATCGGATTTATACCCGTTGCGTGGCCTGAGTGAAGGGAAAAAGTATAAAACCAAGCTCGAGAGTGCGAACTGGATCACCATGTGAATCGATGTTGTAAACATGGGGAAGCGGAAATCAAGTTCTTTAGAATCGAACATCCACTTGTTGTACTGTATTTGACAAACGGCATGTTAGTGGACTGAGCTCTAGCGGGACTAGGGGTAAGGGGAGGCCGAGGTTACGAACAATTGAAATACCCAATGAAAAAAGGTACCATAGTCCAATCAGCACGGCGTTAATGACGAGATTGCGCATGACGTTTTTATCCGCCTCACGCTTCTCGTCGTCGGATATGGTACCACCCCGGACTATCCTCTGGTCGAATTGAGTGTTCCTTCTCCTTTTATCACGCTTGCGGTCCCTGTGTTTCCTGGTCAAGCCAGCCTCCTCATCATCGTGCAAGTCCTCGTCCGAGAGGCCGCTGTCATCGTCGTCCGTGTCTAACCGTCTTCCGGCCTGGACTTCGTTATCTCTATCGTCCGCAACCCCGTGCGGCTTTCGATCATCAGGACCCCGACTCCGAGTGGTAGGGCTGGTATGCGTACTCCTCCGCCGCCGATGCCCCTGCGGGGCGGACATTGACTCCATCTCAAACTCTTCGATGCGACGCGCACGGTCCGAACCTGCGGGTGCGGCGAAGGAGGTTGTGTTTGCGGGCGACGGCGTGCTCGAGGACCGCGAGGGTGTGGCGAGTGCGGATGAAGTACTGGAAGACAATGAGTCTTGTTGGTTGGCGGTCAGCAGGTTAGGCAACGTTTGGCCTGGCCGCTTAGATGTTGATGAGGGAGATGTTACGGAGGAGGACGATGAGGACGAGGCACCGGCAGCGGCACCTAGACGGGAGGTCATGGTCCTTTTGACGGGTTCCGAAGAGTGGGGAGAGGTAGCTACCTCGGGTCTTAAAAAAAAAAAACTAAAAAGGAAAGTTGGGCAGACCGCTTCGCTGATCACATTGTTATGACCCAACGAACCAGGTGTTGCCTAGGGAAAAAAAGAACCTGGGCGGATGTTGGATTTCGGGGTTAGACTGTGCGGGTTACCTGGCACTGACACTGGCGCAAATGCACTTTTTCCGCGCGGGCATTGTTCGTCGGGGGTTGAAGATGGACGTGTCGTGTGCTGAGTTAGCTGTTAATTGTTGCCGTACCGCTGCCGTGTGGAGCATCAGGAGTTAATTCAAGCCAATCAATCACTTTGCTTTATTTGGGTAAGGCCCCTGCGGAGTTGGGAGCTAATTCTGGGCATGCATGATCTCCTTGAGGTACCTATAGATTGGGGGATTGGGCCAAGAAGGGGTCCGCCAGTTCCGGGTGCCGATTAACCCAAGCAAGCGAACAGGTCGACGGGTCATCAGGGGTTATGCTGGATGATGAGAATTGGGCCCTGGAAACCCATGTTTGTCGGCTTTATTCTTCAAAGGTTTACATGAGAGTTTTTTGCTTGCTGGTGACGCTGCGGCTTGTATTGATCTTGTTCTTTTCCGCGGTAGGGTCATCGTATTTCTTTGGTCCATACCTAAAAGGGACCTGAGGTCATAAAAAGTCCAAGGGTCGGCGCCAGGCAAACACTACTCTTCAAAGGAACGGCGCCCCGGACTGGAGAAGTGCTAACTAAAGTGATCTAGCTCACCGCCCGGTTCGGAAATTCGCATTTCCTTGCACTAGGGTCAGTCTGGCGCAAACACGATTGAGGCCCAACATCAACGCCTTCAGGACCAGTGTTATTCACACATATAGTGTTTGTCCATGCCACGGTCCATGATGAAAGCCAAACGATCCTGCTTAACAAATTACACCATACATCAGACGCAACCCTTTGTAAACGTGCTACTTACTGCTGGACCCGTGGGATAATGCCATTGGACGTATACGCTTTGCCAATTTTATACCATACTTCGAATGCTTCGTAAGTAGGTTGATCCCAAAGATATAATCAAATGTGAGACAAATTATGTAAATATTTCAGAGACTTAGGTGATGAAAGCGGCGTTGCAAATACCTAAGGTACCTAACTAACGTACCTACCACGACTGGTATATACTGTAGGAGAGGAGCCCGTTGGTGAGTGGGGCAAAAAGCACCTACCTGGTAAAGAATCAAAATCAACACCCATGGGTCAAATTTATGGTAAGAATATTTGACAAGACACCGTGGACTACGTAAGCCTTCACCTTCAGCTTTGAATGTAAAATTTTCCAATATCCAGAATCTCCAGTTTAAATTTGTCGACCTACCTACTTAAGGATTGCTACTGGCAACGGCCATGCGATGCGATGGCTGGTTGGAAGCATTTTATTGCGATCGGACCCTACGACACCATGCCGTCACCACAGCCATTTTCGGCCCCAATTATCCACCTCATCTACGACTCTGTACACGTACGTGGTCGGCCTTCGCCAAATTGCCAAGGCACCTCAAATTCACTACGTCTTCCAACACAATAGGGAAGGTAAGGACTTACCGACAGTCAGTGGTTATTGACATCCATTTTACTGGCTCCATTAGTGGGTCTTCCCGAGCCTCCCCGTAAGTGGTTGTCAACAAACCAGAAATCCCATCTTTCATAGTTTTTACCTTTCTCTTCCATATACTTCTTTGGGTCTATGATTTTCACTTGAGGACACACAATGAAACCAACACGCGTATATGCGCCCCCCTCCAAGGGCTGCCGAGACACTACCAGTAGTATGGCGGCTTAAACCCCGCGTTGAACCCCTGGTGCAGTAAAGTTGCTGTCCAACCAGCTTGAATTCCTCTCAGTGAAAGTCTATCCTATTAGGGAATTGTCTTCGTTTCTGCTGGCTACAGTCAGCAACTTTCAATCATGTCCCCACCTTCGTCCTGCATGACGATTACCTGCCAAGCCGTCTACTATTAACCTCAGATCCCTACCTCAGGTACCAAGGTAAGCTGGTCAGCCTAGTCTAGATCTAGAAAATTCGAGCAGTTATAGATGTATTCGTCCCACCAGGTCCGATGATCCCGCAGCTTTCTCAATTTGTGTATTCCGTCTCTCATTCTCTGCTTTCCCATTAAAACAATACCATCTTTGTCGCTTTGTCTCTGTCATCACAACCAGCACCACCGCCGCGATGTCCACCACATCCGGCCAAATCGGCGGCCAGACCGAAACGATGCGGCACCGCTCCGGCGGTTACCTGCCCATCGAAAACTACGGCATCATTGGCAACATGCACACTTGCGCTCTGGCCGGCATGGACGGTAGCGTAGACTTCATGTGTTGGCCCGACTTTGACTCGCCGTCAGTCTTCTGCCGCTTGTTGGATAAGGACAAGGGAGGCTACTTCTCCATCGCCCCGCCCTCGTCCCTGCCCTGCACCACCAAGCAGCAGTATCTGCCGTCTAGCAACATCCTGCAGACGCGCTACATCCACGAGGATGGCGTTGTCGATCTCGTCGACTTCTTCCCTCGCCCAAAGCACAACGCCGTGGTAGCCAGGACCCCAACCCAGACCGCCTACCGTGAGATGACCAAAGTCCCGGATGAGCTCAAGAAATGGCTTGTCAGGAGGGTCGAGTGCATCCGCGGCCGGATGGAGCTCGATGTAGAGGTCTTCCCGGCTTTTGAGTACGCCAAGGAGCCGCACGTCACCGAGGTCGTGGAGCCGATGCAGGGTCATGGCGACGGGCACTCCCGGAGTAAAACGGTAACGTTCCACAGCAGCAAACTGAAGCTGCAGTTGGATGTGACAATGGATTGCGGGGAGGGCGATGATGGCGGCGGCGGCAGCAGCAAAAATTCACATGTCGCATGCCCGGTGGTGGCTTTTAATAAGGTCAAGCAACCAGGTATGCTGAGCGAGGGCGTTGTTGCCCACGTCACCCTTACCGAGGGCCAGGCCGTCTCCTTTGTGCTGCGCGAGGACAGACCCAATCACGTCACTGAGAACATCACGACGGCGGTCGTCGACGCCCAACAACACAGCACGCAGAGCTACTGGTACAACTGGATCTCCAAGTCCAAGTACCGCGGCAGGTGGCGCGAGGTCGTCAGCCGAAGCCTCATGATACTGAAGCTGCTGACCTACGAGCCGACGGGCGCAATCGTGGCCGCGCCGACCTTCTCGATACCCGAAGACATTGGTGGCGTGCGCAACTGGGACTATCGATTCTCGTGGGTCCGTGACTCCAGCTTCACCATCTACATCCTGCTGCGCCTTGGGTTCAAGGAGGAGGCCGACGCGTACATGGAATTCATCAGCGACCGCATACTCAAGTCTCGCGCTCCCGATGGTGGTCTGCCCATCATGTTTACCATCAGGGGCGAGACTGAGATACCCGAGTTGGAGCTAAGCCACCTAGATGGGTATCGGGGGAGCAAGCCCGTACGGATCGGCAACGGGGCTGCATTCCACCACCAGTTTGATATATATGGTGAACTGATGGATGCCATCTATCTGAATAACAAGTACGGCAAGCCGGCTACGTGGGATCAGTGGGTTGCGGTACGGAAGCTTCTGGGTAAGTCTAACGGCTTTATGAATCGAGCACCTAAACTATGTGATTCATTTGCTAACTTTTAGTGTATTGTTAGATTATGTCTTGACCATCATGCATGGTAAGTTTTCTGTACATGGCCAGGTAGCACATATCAAGGATCGTCTGGCTTGCTAACCCGTTATTACTACAGAACCGGATATGTCGATATGGGAAGTGCGCAACAACAAGCAGAATTTCGTCTACTCCAAAGTCATGCTGTGGGTAGCTTTCGATAGGGGCTTGCGCCTGGCCGAGAAGCGCATGTTCCCGTGTCCCAACAGAAACAAGTGGCTCGAGGCGCGAGACTCTCTATACGAAGAGATCATGGAAAAAGGTGAGACTACCAGTGACATTTCCTTCTCTCCTCCGACCACTGTGTGAGAGAGCTCCTCGCTGAACAAAACCTAAAGGCTACAATACCGAGATGAAGTCCTTCATCCAAAGCTATGAGAACAATACAATGATCGACTCCTCCATCCTCATCGCTCCGCTCGTCTTCTTTATTTCGCCCAGCGACCCGCGGTTCATCAACACCATGGAGCGCATCCTCCTGCCACCGGAGAAGGGTGGCCTGACGAGCACAGGATTGGTGTATCGCTACGACACCGAACTATCCGATGACGGTAAAGTTGCCCCCATTTCTCTCTGATATGCTAGCAAAACTCTCCTTGGCTAATCAGACAAACCTCACCACCCCAACAGGCGTAGGCGGCAGAGAAGGCGCATTCAGCATGTGCACGTTCTGGCTGGTGGAGGCCATGACGCGCGCGGGTGTCTACGAGCCCAAATACATTGTGCGCGCCATCAACCTGTTTGAGAACATGCTCAGCTTCAGCAACCATCTGTGCATGTTCAGCGAAGAGATTGCAAGGTCGGGTGAGCAGCTGGGGAACACTCCCCAGGCCTTTAGCCACCTGGCCCTGATCAGTGCTGCTTTCAACCTGGATCGGGCTACCGAGTTCCAAACGAGGCATTGACGTGGTGAGCAGTTTGAGCCATTTGATCCAAGAGAGCTCAATGTGAAAAAAACAAAGCTCAAATTTGGGAAATCAGAAATAGCCTCCTGATGAATAGGTTACAGGAATCATGTTTTATGACTGTGCGATGATGCGATTTGTTAGAATTAACCTGCCCCTGAACCAAAACCCATAATCAAATGTGAACCCCCCAGACGCCGTCGCTATGTATGCCTGAAATATGTCGAATGCCCTCTCAAGTACTGGGCTTGCAGTAACAGCCCACAGAACAAATCATCTTTTCTCATATAAGCCGCTTGTATGATCCAACCTCATGGATCAACGGCCATGGCGCCAGCAGCTCCGTCACCCGCGGGTGTTGCACTGCTGCCGCCCATTTCAAAGTCCATATCCCCATCACCCAAGGAGCTGAGACCAGAACTGGACGGCCTGGATCCGGACTCGTGCTGCGGTGGGGACGGCGGTGGTGTCATGACGTTGCTCTTCTTCCTGTGCTCTGCCCAGCTCTGTATCGTGTCGAAGTTTCCGCCCTCCACGAGGACCTCGCCGTGTTCGTTGGGTTTTCCTAGCAACGTTCCCTGGAACTTGGAATCGTCGCCCGTTTTGCTGTGCTTTTGTTTGAGTGCTGCAGATGATTTCATCAGCAACGCTCCCGAATTCACATACTGTACGTAGACAAACACCCCGCTACTGATCATGCCGTGAAAAAAACAAAGTTCCCAAAGAAAGATAGAACATACCAGTAAGCCAATCAGCCGGTGCCTCGGCGTCGCCGTCAGCCACGATCCTCCTGATCTCGGCGTTCCTCGCACCCGCAAACCAGTCGACAAAGTCCTGGACCGTCTGTACGTCGTCGTCCTCGGGTGCGAGGGCGCCAACGTCCTCGAGAGCCATGCGGATCTCGGCCAGACCGGGCGCGACGTCGTCGGTCGTGTGCTGGGCGGCGGCGCGGCACACTGCCAGCAGGTAGTTGGCGGCCAGGTCGGTGAGGGAGTCGAGCACGGCCGGGCGCGTGCAGTGGTAGCCCGTCGCGCGCAGGATCTGCAGGACGCTGGGGCGCAGGAGGGCGTGGAACAGCGTCGCCGGTGGTGTCATGGCTGGTTTCTGAGCAAAAAAGAGAGGGCTATTTGCTGCGCGGCGGGTGGTTATTTGGTGGGTGTTGGAGGTGATGATGGCATGTTCGTGGAACCGCTGTTGGGGGATTAGATGTTGTGATCAGTGTGTTTGTGTGTGGGCGTGCGCAAGGTTCCCAAATGTGAAAGGTGGGAGGGAGTTTGTATGGAGGTCGAAGCTTCTTGAGCTCCAGAGGTGCATTTAGGTGGACCCCTGTTCAAAGTTGCCAAGCGAAGCAAGTAATTAATGGAGAGAGAAGCAAAGAAGCATCTGGTTGACACCTACAATTACTCTCAATCTACAACTTAACATTGACAAGATGACTCGAACTAACTACAAACTGATAACACCAAACTAAATCTGGATGAATTTGATGCTCAGTGAAGACAGCCAATTTAACAACTTGAATTGAAGATTTTGTTTTTTGTTCCACATGTTCAGTGTTAGATCTTGTCGGAAATAAATCTTCTCTCCATGACAATCTAATTTACCCTTGGAGATCCGACGCGACGCGCGTGCCCCACTGCACTCTATTCTCTGTCTTGCGGACTGTATCGCATTGACGACCACCAAATCTGCGTCATACCATCCTGCATCTGCAAGTCTTAACCTTGAATATCGACCATTTTCGCAAACTCAGCTACACCGAACGCGACTCACCTGGTCAACAATGCAAACACCGTAAAGGCAAATAAGCGCACACATGCAATAGCATCAGCCTCGACATTGAAAGCCGCTCATGTTGGAGTATAAAATAAGGCCGTCGCTTCCACCCTGAGGTGACTCCTTGGGACAAGCTCTTCTCATATTTCCCATCACATTGTTGCCGTACTGCAAAATACCGGTACGCAAACAATAAAAAAAAGATTATACAATCAGACGCGATCGCGCAATCTAGCCCTTGGTTCACACCTAAAGAAAGATCTGCGTTCAACTCGACCAATACCACAATGGATCAACAACCATCTCAGACTCCTGTGCCCGCTAAGCCAAAGCTGAAGCTCAAAGTGAGCAGTTCCTCAGGTATCCCGACAATCAGCTCTGCCACTACTCCGGTTGCTCAGAATGGCAACTTTGCGACTCCCACAGTAGCCGACTCGCCTGCTACTGCGAGCAAATCCAAAATCAAGTTCAAGGTCGGCACCAAGTCTCAACCAGCTACCCCAGCTACCGAGATCAGCCAACCGGCCTATCCCTCAAACAAGCCAGCTGCTCCCACATCGGCACCGAAAATCCCTGTGAAGACCAAGGCTGGCCGTGTCACCAAACCGAGCGCAAAGAAGCGGGCTAAGGACGACGCTCTTAGTGATGATGAAGTCGCCCTCCCGCAATCAGTGAAGCGCATAAAACTCAACCCCAAAACCCCCACGTCGCCCGCCGTAAAGGTCAAAGTCAAGAACAAGGGCCATGTTCCTGTACGCCCGAACGGAGATGGCTACGACTCGGAGCTCGAGGACCGCGAAATCGACCCCGTGGTGGAAGAGCAATGTATCCTGCGGTATGAGGGCGGCGTCGAGGAGGACCTTGAATACCTCTCGCAGATGATTGAGCAGGGCCGCATCGGCCCGCCGACCGGAGCCAATGTCAGTAACAAAGATAAAGCCGCAGCCCAGTTTGGACTGAAGTGGCTCCCGGGGACAGATAACAGGCGTGCCGTCGTGCGTATCCGCAGCAACATTTACGCCGCAGTGCTGCTAGATCTGCCCACCATCACAGAAAGCATGAAGAGCTTCAACAAGAAGGATTTTATGAAGTCGGCAGACATCTGTCAGATGTTGCTGATCTACAAAAAGGTCAAGGACGAGGCCGAGGCAAAAACGGCGCCGCTGCCGGCTATTACTAGGGATAAGGAGCACAAGTGGCCGCACGGACTTACGCCGCCGCTGCACGACGTCTACAACCGTCGCTTCCGTAAGCGACTGTCCAAGAAGGAAATCGAAGACAAGGAGGCCGAGCTGAGGCGTCTCCAAGCTGCCGATGAGGCGGCGGTATCTACTCGGTATGAGATCGTTACTATCGGTGAAGACGGGCGACCAGAAAGTCCCGAGCACGACGATGAGCAGGACGCGGAGGGTGAGGAAGATGATGTCGACCCGATGCTCGAGCAGGGCGGCGACGAGGACGATAATATGGACCTCGAAGCCGAGTTCTACGAGGCGCTGCTGGTACAAGAGGAGCAGCGTGGAATGGGTGGTGACGAAGCGCCCGAGGACGATGCCGTGGCTGAAACACCCGCTCCAACCCAGACTGAAGCTGCGACGCCCGCCGAGGAGTCTGGCGACGACGAAGATGGGGAGGATGCCGACAGCGGTGAAGAAGGCGACGATGCCGCCGAGGCCGAGGCTGCAGAGAAGGAGGACGAGGACGAGGAGATTGCTAACGCTCGCGCAGCTATCGAGCAAATCAAGGCCAAGATATTGTCTGTGCAGGCCCCTATTCTCAAGGCAAGGCTTCAGCAGTCGCTCAAGAGCGCAGAGAAGCAGTTGGAAAGCCTGCTCGCCGAGAGGGCTGCCGCCGCGGAGGGCTCTGAAGATGAGGATGGCGGCGATGTATCAGAGGAGGACTAAGGATACGAATGGAGATGGGATATTCTGCATATGGTTAACTGGCAAAAAGCGAGCGAATTGGACTGGGAAGGATTGCTACGAAAGTAAAATCATGTGTTTTTATCAACCACGCATAGTGGATCAGAGTACATACGGAGTAAATGGTTGTATAGGGCAGCACGGCTGTGGACACTGGACATGATAGCGACTGAACCCATTGAGGCCTAACCTAACCTCTTTACAATACCTTAATGAGATAAAACAAAAAAAATAAAATAATAAAAAAAAAAAAGTTGTTCTCATAAGCATCGCAATGTTTCCAGGATGGCATAAGATCCAAATATACGAATGCTCTATTGACATGATAATAAAACAGTGGTAGACTTTTGCATGATAGTACAGAAGGGCGAAGGTAGTACCCGGACAAACGAACCAGGCAACCTCCAGGGTAAAAAGAAATACAGGCCTTTTGGAACCATTTGAACACCGCCCAACAAAAATCCCGTCCTCGTCTCAACCTTACATGGACCTGAGGTAGTTGTTCTCCCTGATCTTGGCCTTGCGCTCCTTGCGCATGGCCGTGCGGAGCGCCTCCCGCGTCTCGGCGGCCTTGACGGCAGACTCGACCGAGCCGTCCTCGGCGCCGGGAAGGTTGATGGACTGTTGCTGGACGGGGATCTTGGGGGCCAGGGCGGAAAGGTCTCCGGAAGCGAGGAGCTGGGCCTCGAGGGCGCGCTGTTTCTTGGCTGCCAGGCGACGCTGTTTCTTTGATTTTGCTGCAGTTGGGGTTTTTTTTATGGTTAGTTGACTTGCCATCAAGAATTTTTTTTTCGCTAGATACGAAGTAGATCGCAAAGAAGTGCAAATGAATAAAACAAAGCTACAGAGCTTGAGGAGAGCATGGGAAAACGTACAAAACTCATCAGCTCCGGCATCCGCGTCGACGGCTGCCGCCTTCTTGGTCACGCTGAGGCAGTTCCACAGCCAGGCAGGGTATGCATCGTCGGCCAGCGCGACGGGGTCCGACTTGTCCTTGAAGTAGTTGAGGCCCTTGAGTACGGTGCCCTTGGGACAGGTGGACAGAACCGGGGTTGAGTTTGCTGCAGCATCAGCGGGCGCTTCTGCTGCTGGTGTTGCGTCGGCGGCCGGCGATGGGGCGGCAGCGGCAGCATTCAGAGGTCGCAGCGTGGTTGTGAAGGATCGAGTCGTTGGTAATGTCCTGTGCGGCAAGCGGGCCGCTTGACGAAGACACGTCCTGCATATCATTGTGTCGTTTTGTAGGCCGTGGCTGTGGGTTGCTGTTTGTCAGGGCGGGAAAAGGGTGGTGTGTTAGTGAGGTCAAGTACCGAGCGGAGTTGGGAAAGCTCCAGTGTGCAAAGTCGCGTTAGGGGAAATTTTCTACGGCGCGGCGACTGGGTCTGTTCGGCTCAGCGGGACCCGGCTCCGTGTCCGGTACGAAATTCAGCCTCCGATGGCCAATTGACAACGAACGATTAATATTAACATTAATCACAGTAAGTCAGCTCAATGCTCTGTCTACCATGAATTTTTGGAACACTTTTGAATGATGTTTACAGACATGACCGTTCTTCTACACAGATTATAATCACCTGCAATTACTCATAATACGCTCATTGAAATCGCTATTCCTTGTCTATCTAGGTAGGAACTCATCGTTTTCAATTTCACATAAATCCCTCACTATTCCATAGTACATCTGACTGCATTCTTATGCGCTCTTCTCCTGCTTCTCAATGTAGTTTTGTTGCTCGAATAGGTAGCCCTTGACCCTTGCTGTCTTGAGCTGCTGGAGATATCTCTCTGCAAACCGCAACTCCATGGTTAGTATCTGGTCTACACACACAGAATCACGGCCATGGACAGGCTTCAAATGCGCGGTCATATGTGCAGTAACATAGCATACCTCTCAGGTGACCGCACTTCTCCAAGTGGTTGACGCCCTCCTTGTAGTAGCACTTGCCGAGCTCCTCACGGATCAGACGACCCATCATGACCTGCACCCACTGCTCGCGAACAATGGCGTCCTGCGCCGCCTTGAGGGCCTTGTTGTCATCGTAGTCGACGCCGTCAAAGGTCGGGGCCACCTTGGGCTTCTTGGCCAGGAACGCGGCGGATTCGGGCGTCGGCATCCTGTTGGTGTTGATTGACAACTCGGTAGATGAAGTGTGGTAAATTCCTGGGGTAGGTAGGTAGCTGCACTAAGACTCGACGCGCGCCGTCTTAATTGGGCTCGTCCGGGAGGTGCAAGGTCGTCGGGCGGACTGGTGGTACTGTTACCGGCGGCGACGTTTGCTATGATGCCGATTGAACCAACCTGGTAGAGCTTCAATCGTGTCTGTGCACCATGCTTTGCTTCCCGATTAGATAATCAAGTCTATAAGTACAGGGTAGGTAAGACAGTCGGTGAAAGGTTAGAGCCAGGGTGTGATCGGCTATTAGGCAGTTCCCTGCATGAGGGGACCAAACGTGCATGGATGCCCCGCTTTGCGACCAACCTCGCGACTTGGTTGCAGGGGAATCGGAGCTCACCGCGCCCGAAGAAAAAAAAAAGGGTGGGCAGAATTTTTTTTTTTTTTCTCGCCTCCGCGTGCTACAAAAGCTTGGGGCGCGCAGAGTTTCGCTACCTCCTTCCCGCTCTTTCCTTCACAACTTTTGTCTTACTTTGTCCCATCCTCGTCTCTCCTGTTTCTTATTGCTTGCGACAAAGAGCCCTTAGAAACCGGATAGATCCATACTAGAGGAACTTTTTCACACTATTTATCACAATGGGCAAGGTTAAGGAGTCCAAGAAGGCCACCAAGGCGGCGCCCGCCGTCAAGAGTGCCGGCGTCACTAAGCCTTCGCAGAGCAGCAGCGCCAAGTCCAAGAAGATTGCCAAGGACGTCGCCGTCAAGGCCACCAAGAAGGACAAGAAGAAGAAGGTCGAGGTTTCGTCCGACTCTGACAGCGACAGCGATGTCTCGGACTCGTCTTCTGACTCCGACTCTGACTCCGACTCTGAGGTTGAGGAGAAGAAGCCTGTCAAGGCTGCCACCAACGGCAAGGCTAAGAAGGCTGCTAAGGCTGAGTCTTCCGACTCTGATTCTTCCTCTGAGTCTGAGGCCGACAGCAGCGACTCCTCCGACAGCGAGTCTGATGCCAAGCCTGCTCCCAAGGAAAAGGCTGCTACCAACGGCGACAAGAAGGCCGTTGCCAAGAAGGTAGAGAAGTCTGAGTCTTCCGACTCCGACTCTGACTCCGACTCCGACTCTTCTGATTCGGATGAGAGTGAGTCCGATGCCAAGGCCAAGCCCGCTAAGGCTGAGAAGATCGAGAAGGCCAAGAAGGAGGTAAGAACATATATTCAATATGCACTATCTTAAGATACATAACAGCTGCTAACATAATTTGATTCGTTCACAGGCTGATTCCGACTCTGACTCCGACTCTGACTCCGACGAGGACTCTGACAGCTCTGGCTCTGATTCCTCGGATGATGAGGAGGAGAAGCCTGCCAAGACCGAGGCTCCCTCCAAGAAGCGCAAGGCTGAGGAAGAGGAGGAGGCTCCTGCTAAGAAGACAAAGACCGAGGAGTCCGATAAGCCCTCAACACTGTTCGTCGGCAACCTGAGCTGGAACGTCGACGATGCCATGCTGGCCGAGGAGTTCAAGTTCTGTGGTACCGTCACCAGTGCTCGTATTATCACCGACAGAGAGTCCGGCAGGTCCAAGGGCTTCGGCTACGTTGACTTTGCTACCCCCGAGGAGGCTGAGAAGGCACACGGCGAGAAGCAGGGTGCTTTCATCGATGGCCGTGAGATCAAGGTCGACTTCTCTACTGGCAAGGCCACCAACAGCAACGACGCCGCAGGCGCTCGTGCCAAGAAGTACGGTGACACCGTTAGCCCTGAGAGTGACACCCTCTTCGTTGGTAACCTGCCCTTCGATGCCGACGAGGACAGCGTTGGCGCTTTCTTCAGCGAGGTCGCCGAGGTCAAGAGTCTTCGCCTGCCTACTGAGCAGTAAGTAACCCGCACGATACACCCATGCACCTCTTGGTTTTGTACGTGCGCATAACTAACACACCCACAGGGAGTCTGGTCGTCGCAAGGGCTTCGGCTATGTTACGTTCAACTCTGTTGAGGACGCCAAGAGTGCTTTCGAGCAGCTGAACGGTCAGTCCATCAACGGCAGGAATTGCCGCCTCGACTACTCCACCCCCAGGCCTCCTCGTGAGGATGGTGGTTTCGGAGGCCGTGGTGGTGGTCGTGGCGGCTTCGGAGGTCGCGGTGGTGGCCGTGGTGGCTTCGGAGGACGCGGCGGTGGCGGCCGTGGTGGTGGCCGTGGTGGCGGTCGCGGCGGCTTCGGTGGCAGCCGCGGCGGTGGTGGTTTCCAGGGCAAGAAGATCACGTTCTAAACGTGTTCGCCGCACACAGTTACCCAGAGGGCTTCAGTTCACACCTAGTGTGGGCTTAGTTGGTTGTCGGATTCGCAATGTTCCTGGTCCTCTTGGGGGCCGGGTCACTGAGGGATTACAGGCCGTTGACACCTTTCTCAAGGTGTCGGCGGCAGAACGATACACCGAGGGCTTAATACTATCTGTGGGATGATGTGACTCCCTGCGAGACACGTTGGCTGGCTTCTTCGAAAAAGCTCTCCTCCAAGCGCTTGTCGCTGAGAGGCAATGATGGGTTCCCTTGTTACTGTGGGCTCTTGATTGGCGAAGCTGGTACGAAACCTTTCGATTTTGAGTGCTGTTGACCCTGCCAAGGGCGCATGCATCTTCAATGAGGTGGACCACGCTTCCAGTTCATGTCGGCTTGTTGGTTCGAGGGTGTCTTGATACCTGAACTCTCACGCAACTGGGGGTTTGGCACATTGGTTGCATGTCCATTTGAACTTCCATTTACGGATGGATGATTCAGGATCTCGCCATGTCTTGTGCTATCTAATTTCCGGCCTGTCAGTTTCCCGGATTTATTCTCTGGTTCTGTTTGATACCTTGTCGTCCATTGCCTTGGTTTCCAGCCGGTAAGTAGAACACCTGCGCATGATTTAGTAGTTAATATGGGTCGTTACATCTTTTTTTAAGGCGTTGGGTGTGTAATAAAAGTATTTTTTTATGAGCTCATCGTGGATCTGCGTTATGCTGTGCGTGACATTCCATGCTGCAAGACAACCTAAAGCAGTCAGTTTTCTGATAGCGTGCCTAGTGGCAGCCATCACGATGCACCGCGTTCGCTAGCTTCCTCATTATAGTGGGTCCGTGGGCGATTAGAACTTGGGCATGCATCTGCATTTGCTTTTACCAAGCTTGAATCTATCCCTGTTTCTTTTTCCTGGACGTGTAACGCGGTTAGCTACCTTACCTACATGTACTTTCTCTTGAATAAGTAGTATGTATGCAGTCTTGGCAGGGTTGTTTCAAGCCCACGCTTCCTGTCCAAGTTTGCGATCCTCAAGATTCCATGTTCGGATTGATGGTATTATTGTACCTTGTCAAAACAAAATGTAATTTTCATCCTTTGCTCAACCCTTCTTTCTTTCTTCACCACCTCTTCAGTTCGTCTCAATCAGGTTGACACAAGTGTAATGCGGTGCGCCTGATTTCAAAGTCATCCGCCTGACCACTCAGCAGGGCCGCAGGACTACAGCCTCTTTCGTCTTACACATTCCCCGCATTCGCCAGCTGATTTGATGGAACAAGGGGATCCCCTCCCTCGGGGCCGCGAGACAAGGACTCGCCATCCATTTTCTAACTGACTTGACCTTACTTGCATTGCCAATCTTGCCTGATTAATTCTATTTCAGTGCAAGACGCGTTCTCAACAAAAAAAAAAAAATAGACGGTCCAGGTCACGAGGGTGTTTTGGGGGTCGCGGGAAAAGGGAGATAAATGTCAGAGTGACTATGGTGTCGCAACCCTCTTTATACATTTGGTCTAATGATTAAATGTAGGTGAAACAGTTGGCCATCAATGACAGAACTGCATCCTTCGTGCAACTTTTAACAAAGACGCAGGACTTGTCGGGTCATTGGAGCGAGCATGGTATACTGGGTATACGAGGTACTTGATCTAGTCAAAGCCACTCTTTTCACGGCAGCGAAAAAGAAACAAACAAAAAAAATTAGAGCAAGCAGGCTCAAACTTGCTCAGCAGACAATCGAACACAACGGAAGAACGAACTGACGACCCTGTGCCTGGAACCAGTGGTGGGACAAACGTGGGTTTGGCGGGTTGAGCAAGCCGCTGGAGGAAGAGCGGATCCCCCAGGCGGATGCCCTCGTCCCACTCAGTCACTCCACTGGTTACTGATGCATCGACACATCGCTTGGCAGCATTACACACCGTCTTTAACGTCGTAAACGGGCTTGACGGCTCCAAAATTTTACCCACTTTCCCGCACCCCCGTCAAGATTTGAATCCAGACACCTGCATATTTCTTGGTAGCCACTCCCCGGTAGTACAGTAGTGCATACCGCTCCTTCGTGCGCCGCAGGGAAAACCAAACAGGACGGCCCCGGACAAAGAGACAACAAAGCTCAGCAGAGGGGCAGCTGGCCAACCACAAGCCAACCAGCCCATCCATCCCTTGACTTTGGGGGAGCGATTTAGCCTCTCTGCATTGCCTCTTGTACTTGGTTATGCACTCAGATCAATCACCCTCTACCATCCATCACCTTCTTACTTTTCCTCTCATATCATTTTTTTATCCTTTAATTTTGCAACTTATCCAGGCGTTTATGCCAAGACGACAGTGCTATCAAAAGAAAGCCTCGGTTTTCCCTGGGGATAGATCAGACTAGGTACCTAAGACTAGGACTGATTTCCCCGCTTACGTACCAACCCCCGGTCGATCACGTCGTTACCGTTGCGTTGCGATAAGGCGCCGAACGAACGGACTCTGCGCGGGGCTTCTATCGAACAATCAACAAACATCCCTGCATAGGCGGAAGTCAAAGCCCAACATCTCCAACGACTCCGTCTCTCTCTCTTGTGCTTGAACCAGCCACCAGTGGAAAGACAACTTTTCTGATTCATTACTCTTCTTCTCCTCTCTTCACTCTTTTTATTCTCATTCGTTGTTCTCCACCATTTGCAACTCTGCTTGGTTTTCTTTTACTGGAATGGATTACTTCGACAGCCAAGGGCGACGGCCTGATGACGCCACCGTCCCATGCACCGACCCGATGATCAACCCCGATATGAGGACAACCACCAATGCGGGTAATAACCCTATGAATAACAACACAGTAGAGGCGTCCTCACAAAGGCGTCGTAATGATGGTCAGTTCGCATCAAGGGAAGAATGCGAAAGGCTACTTGCCCCGCCCTCTCGCAACAACTCACCGCTGACTGGCCCAGCTTCAGAATCTTGGGTCGAGATAGCCTCGCAGCCATCCTCGTCGTCTCTTTCCTCCATCGGCGACGAGATCGTCACAACCGGTCTGCGCGTCCACCGTCGCCGACACCAACTTCACAACCGTCGACCCCACAGCCAAACCAACAACAGAAGCGCGATGCCGCAGTCGTATCTAGTCAGCCATACCGCTGCACGGGGCAACACAAGTAGTCAGGAGGACATCGGCACAGAGAGCGAGTCAGATACGTCACCTTTGCACTTGGGGTCCCGGCAGCAGACAGTCACGACCGTGGAGAATCCATCTTCAGGCTACGATGACGACGATGATGATTCGGGCGACGAGAACGCCACGGCTCTGGGACGGCCTGCCCCACCAGCCTTCAGGCCGCAGCCAAATGCCTTCTCACATCCTCCCAGTCACCTCACCCACAGGCACTCAACTCCTTCGTACTCTAGCAGTGGTTTGAACCCGCACGAGCGCGTCTCGGGCTACCGGAGCAGGCGGTCTTCGTACTCGCGGGGCTCGCACCAACGGCCAAACTTCATGTCGCCCAGTTACAGGGAGGACAACGATGCAGCACTGCGGGCGTCTCTGACAACGCTGCTGTCGTGCGCCGCGGCCGCGCGGGCGCTGCCCAAGCGCAATGGCGAGCCCGAGGCCGTCGTCGCGGGCCCTTCATCCAACGCGGCCGCCCTGCAGCCGATGGGGCTGCGGCTCGTGCCCGAGACGGAGCTCATGCGCGGGCCGGACGTGTCTCCACGGACGACATCTCCCCCGGAGCCTTCAAAGGCGCAGGCGCAGGCACAGCCTTCGGTGGCGCGGACGCCATCGTCGACATCGGAGCGCAGCGCCGACAAGGTCAGCAAGCGATCGCAAAAGTCGGCATCCGGCGCTGGCAGAGCGACCAAGAAGAAGCGGACTTCCGAGTCGGCTGCAGATAATCTGTCGGTCGCTGCGACGTACTACATCAGCCCGACTCTGATGACGTGGGTGGTCGGTGCCGGGGTCGTGGTGCTGGTGTCGGTCGTTGGGTTCGGCGCGGGCTACGTGATTGGCAGGGAGGTCGGGCGGCAGGAGGGTGCCGGTGCGATCGTGGGCGGAGTGGGCCGCACCGGCAACGCGACGGGCTCGTGCGGGCGCGAGATTGTGCAAGGGACCGGCACACTGAGGCGGTTCAGGTGGGGGAGCATGGGCAGGAGCGTGGTGGCCTGATCAGCCAGCCAGGGAAAGTGACAGATGATGCATGCATGGTATCTACACGAGGGACGACGGTATGTTAAATCTTTTTTTCCGGGGCTTGCATCTTTTTATCCTCTTCTTCGAGATATGGAGTCAAGGTGGAACTTTTTTTCCCTGTTCCTTTTCTCTTTTTTCTTCTCATCAGGTTTCCAGGACTGCTTCATATGGCCGGAGGCTGCCGATATCGAACTCTCACCTCCTTTTTTTTCTTTTTCAAACCTCCCTCTCTTTTTTGGCTTGCTAGAGTCTGCGGGCGATCCTAAAGCATTGTTATTCTCCTTTTTGGCCTTCAGCTTTGCAGCGTGTTTAAAGTCGTTCCTTTTTTTTAAGCAAGAATGTCTTTTGAGGCGGTTTTTCCTCATCCTGGCTCTCGATTCAGCTGTGTTCCTCTGGGTGGCTACTCTGTCGGGTTTTTGTTATAACATCAAAGTGTGCGACCAAGGTCAACCTTTGAGCATGTCGCTTACTCTCTCACGGATCCGCGTTTGGTTTTGCTCGACTTTTGGGTGGATATACCTCTTTTTTCGTCACTCTGTAACGAGACCTTTTTTTTTGTTTCGGATACCTAGGCAACAAATTTTTATTCGAGTACGAAGTGTCTGAGAGAGTCGCCTTCTTGGGTCGCTGGGGTTTCTAGTCGTGTGTCGTCACGTTGTGTGGTTCTATAATGGAATGCGATAGATAGCAATGAACCAACCAGCATCGACGGTTTTCAGTTGATAACCTTGTTTATCTTGCGACTTGCTTCTTCGTCAGCAGAGAGCTAGATGGGGACTCTGTCAGGCGCGCATAGGAGAATGTATTGAACTGGAGTCAGCAAGGCTCTCCTTTGCTATCCTCGTCGTATAAACTGTTTGTTCAGTCATACCAAACAACAGTATTGTTCAGTTCAGATCACTTGGTGAGAGATACCTACCTTCCCGTTCACTTCGACCCAGGTTGGTTTTTCGGGACTGTGCTACACTTGTGTTTATGTGATATGATGCTCTCGACTGAGCAAGTCTGATGTCTGCATGTGTCTGAGCGGGGGGTTTGAGATTCAAAGTCCACATATCCTACCCCGCATGTATGACGATACGGGATGGAGTTTGTCTGAGTGTCTGTTATTCTGAGGAATCTAGTTTGCACCGGCTTCCATTCTCTACACTGTGATATTAGGTTTTGCCTGCCAATTCCTCTTGTCGCATCTCCGATCCTTATACCAAGTCTGTCCCCTCGAGCTCTGTCTCAAACCTTGCCCCCGTGTCAAGACATCCAAAGAAAATGTCGGCAATGCAACAAGCAAACCGCCTCAGGCAGGCATTCACTGCAAAGAAGCCTGCCTTTGGGCTGTGGCAGATGCTGCCGGGCTCTAACGTCTCGCGGGCTCTGGCCAGGACGCCGGGGATCGATTGGGTCATGGTGGATTGTGAACACGGAAACATCGATGGCACGTCGTCTTTTTTTTGACCCCATCTCCCCTTTGGGGCCGGATATAGTAGCAGGATTCCGGCCCGTTCTGTTAACTTCATAACCTCCCTGTCAGGATTGCTAGGCGGAATCATCCGTGGCTGACTATTTTTGATGTGAGGTTGTAAATAGATGCCGCTATGCACGAAGCTGTGCCTGCCATCGCGGCAGTTGGGGTTTCGCCCATCGTGCGGATACCAGACTTTCAACCATGGATGGTCAAACGTACGGCTCGTTTTTTTTTATTGTGAAGGAGAAGCACTAGCTATTTTGGATCACTCACGATAGCAGGGCTACAAGACACGATATGCTGACATGCATATGGCACAGGAGCTCTTGACACTGGAGCTCATGGGGTACAGCTTAAACTTTCTCTGGGCCCCTTGTAGTCGTTTTCCATGGCCATTACAGACGACAACTGACATTCATATACACCCAAACAGATACTCGTACCGCTGATCAGAACAGTGCAAGAGGTCAAGACGCTCGTGTCGGCGTGCAAGTTCCCACCCGAGGGGACGCGAGGCTTCGGGTCTCCCTTCGCCATGCAGACCTTCTCACCGACGCCGTCCATGACGACGTACCTGCAGTCGGCCAACTCGAGCCTGCTGACCATGGTGCAGATCGAGACGCGGGAGGCGCTGGAGGCGGTGGCCGAGATCGCGCCGCTCGTCGACGTGGTCCTGGTCGGGCCCTTTGACCTCGGCAACAACATCGGCCACCCGATCCTCGACGGGGTCATGAGCCAGGAGCTGACCAGCGCCGTGGAGAGCGTCAGGGTCGCGGCTGACAAGGCCGGCGTGGTCAGCGGCATCTTTTGCACGGGTCCCGCGATGGCCAGGGCCTGCGCCGACGCCGGCTGGGGCATGATCAGCGTCGCGACGGATCTGACGGCGCTGATGGGGACGATGGAGGAGAGGGTTACGGTTGCGAGGGGGGAGGGTAAGCCCGGAGCGAAGGGTGGATATTAGACGGCATGTTTGCTGGAATCGTCGTGGGACGGAGACGGAAATCATTGTCCCAAGTTGTGGATTAGGGTGAAACTTTTATTGGCATACAAGGACGTATTCGTTTAATAATTAGACAATTATCAAATACAGCAGGATTGTTCAGGCTAAGTTTCCTTCAGATGTTTCTGCTTTGCTGCATGGCTGTAGTATTTCAAGTGGTGGATATGGCGTGGATGACAATGATCAATGTTGGAGTGAAGTCGAGGGAATTAAAAACAATTATCGAATGAAGTAGAGATTCAATGGCCAGCCAGTGAAGGTAATTCCTAATTCTAGGAATTGGCACATTCTAGGCCTTCTCAGCGGCATCCATCTTGGCCTGGACCTCGTCCGGGGTGAAGCGATGCATCAACTTCAAGGCACGAGATGAAAGCTGTGGATTCTCCTCTGGCGCATCAGCCTTGCTGACGTGAATCTTGGCGATAGTTCAGTCAGTAAAAAGAGTTTTCGGGTGAAACGTGGTAGGGTAGTAAACATGGCATTGGATCCGCATCCGACTTACAACGGGAACGTCAAAGTCGTAGAGATCTCTCCATGACTTGGCCTCGGGCTTGATGATGTCGACCTCACGATAGACGAAAGGGCGATCGTCCCATACGGTGGACAGGGTGGCCTTGGCGTTTGTGCAGAGGCCGCAGTTCTCGCGCGTAAAGAGCGTGATGCGGCATGACTGCCAAAGACGACTTGTTGCACGCATTGCTGAGATTTTTATGGTTTTATTTTCAGTTTGTTTTGCGCCTTGGGACTGAGTTGTTGCTGCGTGTTGTGAGAATTTGAACCACCCCCCTGTTACAAGTGAATCCGTCAACCTTAATGCAAGCTGAAAGTTGATGTGGTTCGATTCGCAGCAGGGGACCCTGGGTTTGTAGCTCCATTTGGGCTTAGCGGCATCCCTCCATCCCCGCGGCAGTGGACCCCTTGCCAGTACTCAATATACCTGTTGCCCCTCTCCAATGACGAAGTAGCACTCGATAGATTCTGGAAGCTCTCAGAACTTTTTGGATTCGAGAAAAAGCCGAATCTGCAAAACAGAGAGTGAAGAAACAACAAGTGTCATGGGACTCGGACCCATTTGAACTGTCAATTGTTTAATCATTATATGAGTCGAAAATTCTTTCGATAGTTTTTCGTCATCACGCCTCTCTCACGCGGAAGAAAAAGTGGAATTTGCCTCACGAACACTCAGTTGACCTGCTATCTGGAAGCACCATAGACCGACCTACCTACCTACCTACCTACCTCACCAAGGTCAATAAGCAAGAAAGACAATCACCGATCTGAGGAAAACAAACAAACAACTGCGATCTGATCTGCACTCAACAAATTGACAAGTTTAAACTAGCTCCCATCTTTCAACCCACTTCCAATGGCGCTGAAGTGTGTCCATCAAGGTTGCGGCAAGACCTATGTCGAGGGAGAAGAGGATGGGTGCAACTATCATCCTGGTCCCCCCATCTTCCACGAGGGTCAGAAAGGTAAGTTTGAGTGATAGCTTAGTCTCTGCTTGGCTCTCTCTCTCTTTTGTTTTTCTGTTTTGCTTTTATGGAAATCATGTCGTTTGGTCTAACCACCCCCACCTCCCACCTCCAGGCTGGAAGTGCTGCAAACCGCGCGTCTTGACCTTTGAAGAGTTCATGTCCATTACCCCCTGCACCCAAGGGCGCCACTCCACCACGGACCTTCCCCCAAAGATTGAAAAGAAGGAAGCCCCCGCAGACGCACCCGCGCCCGCCGCTGCCGCGCAACCGCCGGCCGTGCCACGCGTCCCCGTCGCCTCCGCCACTGCAACCCCACCGGCAGAGGCGCCCGCGCCGCCGCCTGAATCGGAGGATGACGACCCTGCGCTAGAGATCCCAGACGGCAAGACCTGCAGGCGGAAGGGCTGCGGCGCAACTTACAAGAAGGGTGCCGCCAGGGAAGGGGAGCAATGTGTCCACCACCCGGGTGTGCCCATCTTCCACGAGGGCAGCAAGGGTTACAGCTGCTGCAAGCGCCGCGTGCTCGAGTTCGACCAATTCATGAAGATTGAGGGATGTGCGACCAAGGGTAGACATCTGTTCGTCGGTAGCGGCGGCAAGAAGAAGGGGGCCGGCGCCAACGGTGCGGCGGGTGGAGAGCAGTTGTTGGAATCTGTCAGGTGAGTCTGTCTTGTCCACGAAGCACAAACACACAAAAGTTCTTCATGTGTTGCACCGGTCTAGTATCGTCATTTTTTTTTTTGCCTCTCCTTTTTGCGATAAGACAATGAGGACGGGCCACGCCAAGCACTAGACCAGCCGATCTGCCAAGCGTCCGCCGCGACACACCGACCGTCCACAACCACGGGGGGCCGTTATTACGCACGGAGGGGCGGGGCATATACTACGCGGCTGTGCTGCGGCAAAGGCGCCAAGTCGGCCCTTCTTTTTCCCCCTTGTGTTTTATACCAAGGTTTTCGCGTCTGCACACTGACGTCCATTTTCCTCTCATCTAACTTGACAAACAACAACACACATTAGGCACGACTACTACCAAACTGCAACTACAGTGATCGCGTCCTTCTTCCTGAAAAAGATCGACAAGGACCGAGCAAAGGTCATATTCAACGCACAGTCCATCAGCCTGGACCTGCCAACCGCAGACACCACGCGCTACCGGACAGAGGTGCCTCTCTACGCGGCAGTGGATCCAGCAAAGTCGTCGTACAAGATCCTGGGCACCAAGCTCGAGGTGAACCTGGCCAAGGCGGATGTCGCGTCTTGGCCGGTGCTCAGGAGCGACGAGAGGCACACGGGCGAGATACTGCAGGTCGGGAGGGCGGGGAGTGTTGCCCGGTGAATTTTCTTGAGGGGCGGTAGGGTAGGGTGGCGCTTGGAAAAAACGGAGGAGGGGCAGAAAGAAAATACTATCGGCTGGGTGGGCAAAAACAGCCATTGACCTCGCGCCAAGCCGTTGAGGCGGCAGAAGTTGCGTTGCCGGCGCTGAGAACGGAGCGCTAAATAACGGCCTAAGCGAAACGGCGACTAGTCGCCAAGAGTCCTTTTTTTTCTTTTTCAAATAGTTAAAAACCTGGTTGAGGGCGACTAGACATGAAAAGAGCGGAAGATGGATTAATATCAAAAAAAATATTTATTACAATGCCAGAATGCTGGTCTATAGTACCAAGGCATATAACCCCCCAAGACCCCTAGCCAAGGGAGAGTATCTTATCTTGATGATCACAGCACAGCGCGTGGCGCGACCGGGGGGAACAAAATGTTCCACAGGATAGCTCTCAACACGAGAGGGCATAGTGTTGAGAAGGGGGGGTACGAAAAGGTATTGTAGACCATCGCTGCCCAATGGCTAGTCTGGATTAGTTTTAGATCCTTTTTTTTATTCCAACACATTAATCTATCCGGATCTAAGTTTCCCAAGCCATCTACTGTGACGTGGCTCGTCCCGATCCAGGACATGACCCTGAAAATGGAAGAAAAAACAAAGACGCCAAGCCGTGGTTTTGTCTTTCTTACTCTTGTCTGCTGTTTGTTCTCTTTTTCGTCTTATTTGTTCCTCCTTTTTCCAGTCTACTGGTAGTACAGTTCTTGGCGGTTAAACTCTACCCTTGTCTAGGCTAAGACAACTTTACTCCTCCTCCAGCTGACTAGTTGGGGAAGCGCAAGATATGACAAATGTCTTGGAGTTGTGTGTAGAGAACAAAAAAAGGGACATGGCACACCGCCGTGGCGGGTAAGTGGCGGACGGGATTCGGTAATTTGATGGGCTTGGCGTGGTCATCATGGAAGGATGGTTTTTAAAAAAAAAAGCCTTTGGAGAAGAGAAGAAGAAGGTTTCTTACCAAAGACACGGGAGGGAACAGGTGGGTAAAGATGGGTGGGATTACCATACCTACGGATAAAAAAATGGAAGAGAAGGGTGGGAAGCGGCAAGGGAAAAGAAGCCACCGAAAAAGGAAAACGTCACGAGACTTACACCTGGGAAGGGGAGGACGAGGCGTCGCTTACAAGACTTGGCGTCGGTGACACTTCGCGTACTCCGTACCAAAAAAAAGCAGATGATTGATAACTTTATTTGTTGTATAATGGTTTTCTGGTATTGTAGCCCCTCCTTGTCTAGGTATTGAGTTATTGCTTTTCGACATGCACTGCCCCGTGGCCCCCCAGTCCCGGGGAAGGTTGCCGTCTGTGTGAAGAGAAAAAAAAAGAAAAGAAAAAAAGATAAGAATTTTGTTTCTTTGTTTTCCTGAAACTTAGATCTAGGAAACATATCTTGGAAACGGGCTTTCAGCTTGACTGACCTGACTGGCTCGATTTTTGTGCTTTGAAAAAAAAAGAGAGCCAGTCAAAGTCACGTTGTCGAGCACGAGGATTGATTCAGCCTCACTTTCTTTTTGACTTTCTGTCTTGTCATATTGACTTTTCTTTTTCTCTCTTCTGTTTCCCTCTCGCCCCACATAACCCTAGCCATGGTACGGTTTACACAAAACGGGTGTTGGTTGCCACCGAACCCGGCCGGTTGGTTTTTGTTTTTTTTTTCTGTTCATTCCTTGGCCATGTGCTAAGT
>JAVHJQ010003305.1:0-13540 GCA_031306095.1 Pyricularia sp. CD86 | reverse complement strand
ATGTCATTGTTGTTCCGCACTTACACCTCACACAAGGACCTCATGTACTGGATAGTTGCAAGGAATATACCTGTTTTCCCCGCCTTAACTTACACAAAAAAAACCCCCCACGGCCGGTGTCGGCTCCATCTCCATGGGGAAAATACCTTCCCCCACTCCAAGCAACTCCACTCCTCTCACACTACCACGGGGACCCGGTGGGTTGGAGTAGCCGGCTCGACCGCGTCGGCTCGGGGGACAAGTGAATACAGGATTGAGGGCGGTAGAGGTTGACGTCGTTATTTTTTTTTTGTCTCTCTCTTCCCCAAAGACAACTTTTTGGCATGTACTTGTCCAAGGTGCATAACTCTGATATCATCTGAACATCTTTCATCTAGGCAGTTCCAAGACCAGAAGCACTACTGAGATCTGAATCCAGCCTATTCCAGGCGCATACACTCCCACGCTCCTGGTAAATACCAGTGACATCACCGGCTCAAAATACCCCCAATCCCTCTCTCTCCGGTAACCCCCAACCACACCACAAACAAAACAAAAAGAAAAAAAAGAAAGAAATGGCCGCAAAAGAACCCATCTCCTTCATCGGCCTCGGCGCCATGGGCTTCGGCATGGCCACCCACCTGGTCAAGGAGGGCTACTCAGTCACGGGCTTCGACGTGTGGGGCCCGACGCTGGAGCGCTTCAAGGCGGCGGGCGGCAGCACGGCCAGCACGCCGGCGCAGGCCGTCGCCGACAAGCCCTTTTGCGTGTGCATGGTCGCGACGGCGCAGCAGGCGCAGGCCGTGCTGATCGACGGGCCCGACGCCGCCGTCCCGGCCCTGCCGCAGGGCGCCGTGCTGATGCTGTGCAGCACCGTGCCGTGCCAATATGCCCAGGCGCTCGACCAGCAGCTGAGGGACGTGGGCCGCGGCGACATCTTGTTTGTCGACTGTCCCGTTTCCGGCGGAGCGATCCGCGCCGCCGACGGCACGCTGTCCATCATGGCTGGTGCTTCCGACGCCGCCATCGCCAAGGGCCGCGAGATCCTGCAGGCCATGTCGGACCCGGCAAAGCTGTACATCGTGGCGGGGGGAGTGGGTGCTGGGTCGAACATGAAGATGTGCCACCAGGTCCTGGCCGCGAACCAGATCTTGTCGGCCAGCGAAGCCATGGGGTTCGCCGCGCACCTGGGCCTGGACCTGGAAAAGGCGCGCGATGCCATCCTCGCCTCGGACGGCAAGAGTTGGATGTTTGAGAACCGCGTGCCGCGGATCTTGCACCCGGAGCACAAGCCCATCGCCAGCGCTTTGACCATCATCCTCAAGGACACGAGCATCATCACGTCCGAGGCCAGGCGGAGGCGCTTCGCCACGCCCATGACCAGCGCGGCCGAGCAGGCGTACTTTGTAGGTCTTGGGCTGGGCTACGGTCCCGACGACGACGCGGGCATGCTGCGCGTGTACACGCAGGGCGTCGGCAAGGTCGGCCCGGTGCAGGCGGCGGCCGAGACCGAGGAGGCCAAGATGGCGCTGGTGCTGGCGCTGCTCGAGGGCATCCACCTGTGCTCGGTGGCCGAGACGCTGGCGTTTGCCGACTTTGTCAAATTGGACCTGGATCAGGTCTTTGAGCTGTGCACCAACGCCGCCGGCGGGTCCAGGATGCTCGACAGGTTCGGGCCGGGCATCCTCGCGGCGTTCAAGAGCGGGGTCGCAGCCAAGGGTTGGGAGGCCGAGGCGGGCGTGTACGATGTGACGGCCGCCGCGGATAAGCTGCAAGCCGCCGTGGATGAGGCGCAAAGGTTGAAGATGCCGCTGTTTTTGGGCACGCAGGCGCTGAACTTGTTGAGGACGGCGACGAGGTCTTTGGACAGCAAAGCATCTGCTGGGTCTGTGGTTAAATTATGGACGTAATTATATGGATGGGTTATGGGCGATGAGACTAAGTAACTAATGTATGGGCCGGGGCTAGTATTATTCGTTTATATTAAATGCAAATATCACGATGCTTTCAACAGAGGGGTGTTGAATTAAACGGGTTGCTAGGCATTGCCCTTTGGGCATGTAATGAAATAGTGCTTGTACAGACAGTGTTTTAAGTATATAAACAACACAACACTGATGTTGATTTCAAATAATGTATCGCAAATATCCACCTCAACATGGTTGTGGTCTGAAAAATAGGCTCATTTGAGACGCATGTACGTAGAAGCAGTACGATGCTAAGATTCAGGGTCATAAAGGCTAGACTTTGGTAAGGCCATACGACAAGACGGAAAAAAACAAGCCCACCAGACTGAGACGGTAAGATTCCGCCGTGGCCGAACTAAAAAAGGGGGAAGGAAGATGCGATAATTGACATTGCGTGTATGGATGGGAAAAGAGAAGAAAAAAAGTCCACTACAACAACACATAATAAAATACCGTGTTCGAAAAGTGGAGCTGGCACATCAGGAAGCCAGCCGAGCGGGTCAAAAACTCAAAACGATCCGGGCAGGTCTCGAACCTGCAGCCTCCTGATAACTGAACCCAATCGTAGTCAGACGCGCTACCATTACGCCACCGGACCGTTGAGGCTGCGTACCAGTCTTGGGATTATATCGGAAATGCTGTAGCCCCACAACTGCCCTGGTGGTATGTTTCTCTAGCACGCTGGCATTTTCGACTGCATTCTCACCAAACTGGGTGAAAAGGTTTTGTTGATTCCCTTTTTCCCCTTGAAATTGAGAGCATGGCAGGCTCTAGGCATCATCGTACATTGATAGCCATTTTGCCTTGTTAGAGCATAACAGGAGTCACTACATAATTCTTTCGAAGATGCTGACCACATACTTGGACATACCTGGCAAATTACGTTATAAATTGCAAACCTCTTATACAGGTAGGTTAAAACTCTACATCCTAGCTTTGTTCTCCTTCCATTATATGCTGCTCATTAGTATTATATACGGAGGCAAAAAAGGGGTCTTGCTCTATGGATATAGTACAGATCGCCGTATTTTCAGTAGAGAAACCCGGGATTTCATCAGGAAGAATTCCGACGACTTCCGATGAATCTTTGCACCAGTAAAAGTAAATAGTTGTATGCTCGAAAAATATAACATTGTGGAGTCGTTGAATAGGGCATCCAAACAGCATTCAAATACATTTGTGTTTATAGCTAGAACTAGACTCTATAGAGATAGTACCGCCGTAATTTCATGGATCACTGTTCAGGCAGATACGTTCAGTCTCTTTGCGGTCTCCTCTGTAATTCCGCTTTCGTTTGAATTCCAGCGGCTCATCGTCTCAAAAACGTCCGCTATTCGGGGTTTGAGCCGCCAAATCACACTGCAGTCAAAACAGACGGAGACTAAGAATGCCAGGGCCAGAGCGAACACTTTGTTGCTACGTTATCAGCCTAGCCAAGGCCCAGGAAGGCGCATGTAAAGCCTAGTACGCGTTCTGCTTCTTGCGCGTGTCGAAAACAGCCATGGCCTCCTCGGCGGCCTTGACTCCCGAGAGCACCATGGCGCCGAACGTGGGACCTGAGCACAATTCAATGTCAGCAATGTTAGGTACCGCCGTTCTGAACCTCGATAGCAAAGACTCACCCATGCGGTTTGCTCCGTCAATCTCGGACAGTTCCATGCCGCCAATGATAAGACCCGGAACAATCTCGCGGGTCCGCTTGACGATGGCATCCTCGGCAGATTGCATATCGAGGCCGCGCATGCCGCCGAGCTGCTCAATCTGCTTCATGGAGACGAGGCGCTTGGCCGAGAAGGCGCCAAAAGGGCCTATTTCGTGTCAATTTCGCACTGTTTATGAAGCCAGCAAAAAAAAAGAGAGTTAGTAAATCCAAGGTGGCAAACTCACCATCATGACCAGTTGTCGAAATGACGACAGGGGCGTTGATGGTGTTGGGATCCATGCACGACTGATCATCATGGTGCATCGACACCAGCGTCCAGTTGGTGACTACGCCGGCAACCCTTACACCGACATCATCCCCGCCCTCCCGTCGGGTGATCAGATCCTCGACAGCGGTAGCATTGAAAAGCTTGACGTTATCCAGCGCCAACACCTTGCTCAACAGCGTGCTGGTGAAGAGCGCAGCGTGCTTGACCACCACAAAAGCCCCCTCGTCCTCGTACGCGACGCCGAGCCTGTCGAGGAACAGATGCGCAGGCTTGCGCATGACCATGGCGGAGAACAGCTGACCGCCCAGCCAGGCCCCGCCGCCCGGCGCGACTCCGGCCTCGACCAAGGTCACGCGCAGGTCCGGCCGGGCCGTGGCGAGGTGAAAGGCCGCCGAGAGGCCGCAGGAGCCGGCGCCGACGATGACGACGTCCGTCTCGGCGTGGGCGTGCAGGTCGGCAAAGTAGCGCGAGGTCATGGCCCGCGACACCTGCGACTCGCGGATCGGGGAGAAGCTGAACTGGTTCCAGTCCGTGGCCAGGTCGTGCAGCTTGGCCGCGGCTGCTGCTGCGGCGGTGGCGGCGCCCGAGTCGGTGGCATTGTGCTGATGCTTGCCGTTCTTGACGTCCAGGGGCTGGACGGGAGAGACGATGGGGGAGGTGGCGGCGGGGGGAGCCATGTTTGGTTTCCGTTGTGTGGTATTGGGGGGAAAACTGTGAATGGTTAGGGTTTCATGGCATGATCCTTTCGCTGGTATTATCCAGATCAAGTTCAAGGCCGTATAATCTCAGCCACATCCGGTGCAGACCCCTTCATCTTTTCTTAAAGAATGATGGACTGCACCGAATGGGCACCGGCTCATGCATAAAACGCAGCAACGCGCAAGGTCACATACTTTGTTGTTGAAAGTTGGTCTAGGGTATGTTAGTCTGGTTAGCTGAGGGTTTTGTTTAGGGCGTTGGGTAAACGGATCAATCCCATCTTACTATCTTGTGTTTGCGGGGGTGCTCGAGAGTGCTTGTTCAATCCTTCGTTCTTGAAAACATAGAAAAAAGGCCTGGGCAAGAATGTTGAGAAAGTGAAGCAGGCTTTATACTTGTGGAAATTTGGGTACGCGGCCAAGGATGCAACCATCGGCCCAAACCTTCCGGACTCACAGAGCGGGGAAGCTCTTGTCTTGCTAAACATAACCTTCCTATCGGGATGATCTCAACCACTCGTTCGCCCAAAGACTGTCTGGTATCGGCGGGGGGCTCATGGTGAAGGTGGCGACTACTTTGAAAGTGACTAAATAGCCGTGATTTTTGACGTCAATACATCTTTGGATCTACGGAGCATCTTTCTTCAGCAACCTTCCGTATTCTGCTCTTTCTCTGGACTACGTTTACGTGGACCAAGTATTGATACTCGTGATTTTAGTTTCGTCCCGCATTGCCACGTACGTCTGATCCATCTTGACCATAATCTTCGATCAAAAGCCTTCCACTTGTTGGATCTCCAGTGACTCCTGTTCTAGTGCTTTATTTGGTGGAACCAATGCAAGCCAAGCTGCAAACCGCATTCTGCCGCTGCGAGCGGACCGGGTGAGTATGTTTTGCGGCTATTATCGCACCAAGGCACAACACCAGGCACCTAAACCCGGTTGTATCCGCCGAGGTGCACGTGTAGCCGAGTACCCACAAAGCAACTTAACCCCGGCACGTACGCCCTGAGATATGCTAGCACATCTAGAACTATTGCTTTGTGTGCCTTTACAGTCGGAGGTCAACGTTTCTGATCTACTCAATGATCGTCGTCGCCTAGCGAGGTGGAGTCGGTGCTGGATGAATCGTCGTTGAACCCAAACCTGCGCCGCACCTTATACTTGATTTCCCTCATCCAGTGGGCTATATCGGGCCAACACCTGAGCCACCCGGGGGGCTCCCAGAACCTCCAGATGGCCATTGCGACCAGGATCCCTATGGTCAAGGGCGTTGCGATAGCCCAGAATGTCCATTGAGGGGGATTCACCGCTGCCATGAACGATGTCGAGAAAAGCGTCTGTTTTGGGTCGTGTGTAGAGTCAGCAAGGGATTATGACTGGTTGGTAAGTGTACATGATTCTCTCTGTTCAACCAGACAAAAATATAGGCCAGGCATACCGCAGCAAATATTCCTGGTGTAAAGGTGATGATGATTAGGAAGCCCGACCTGAGCCACCAAAAACTGGTCACGCTTCGACTGAAGTGGTGGTTCACGGCGTCGTGGATTTGAATCACCGTGCCTGATAGGAGACTCGCATTCGGGCTTGCGGCCTGTCAGTTGGGGTACAAATCAGCCGGCCGTATCTTCTTCTTCGAGCACAAACACCACGCAAGCCGACGGACGCCAAGGACAAACCCACTAGTGATAAGACTGCCTGAAAACGCTCCTTGTACATACGGATCATGGCGCGCGGTTCCTTAGTCGTGATTAACAAGAAGTCTAACCTCTCTTCGAGTACGAGACCAATATCAACAATGTCGAGGCGTGGTTTTTCCTTGCCTTTCTCAGACCGTGGGCCGCCATCCGATGTCAGGTGGACAAAGTCGAGGGCCCCGGCTCGCTGTGTTTCCAGCATCTCCAGCTCCATTTCGAGGATTGCAAGATCCCTGAGGATCTGGACAGCCTTTACGCAGAGGCTGATCGGCGCTGACCGCCTATAGTAAGCGTCTATTGTTATGGCAATTGAGCCTATAGTGAAGAAACGGCCAACTATCACTTGGCGCACCGACTCTGCCATGAGCGTCGGCACCAACGCCGGGTGATGGGCGATTCGGGCCAGCTTGCAGACCTGAGCGCGAAAGAACTCGGTCTGTCGAACATTGAGCCCGACCATTAGGGCCGTAGTGATATCCGTCTTCGGGCAGTATGACATGGAGAGAGCTACATCAAGCCCCTTGTTGCAGAAGTAGCGCGCCGTGAGTCCAATGACAGAGCGACTCATGCGATATCTTTTCAAGTGTACATTGTCTGTCTGAAAAAGCCAATGCGTCGAGGTTGGCAGGCTGAAAGAAGATGTGATGCGTTCTAGCGTTCCTGCAGAGAAAGGCACGCATCGGCCCATTCGGTGATATCGGCTCCGCTCAAGAATATTCTCATCCGGAGGCCATTGGCTGTCGCCGCCTTCAGGTATGGGATTAGATCCCACGGGAGGGTAGATTATCTCTGGCATCGAGGCCGCCGGGAAAATAAATGGCGGCGGTGCCGGCCCCGGTACCCCTACTATGCGTGGTGGTGGTGGAACCCCTCCCAGGCCTGGTGGTCTGGGTGGTGGCAGGTATAGTGGTCTGTGTGTTCCCGGTCTGCCCGGTATCTTTGACTTGGGTTCTGCGTCCTGAGCATCCCCGATACTAACGGGGCGTTAGCCTACGAAATTAGACATAAACATGGGTTGGGATTGCGAGCATACATAAGGCGAAGGCCAGGCCTGGAGAACCCATCTCTATCGTTGGTAACTTGCTAATAGCAGTTTCATGTCAGTTTAGACATCTAGCCCAGATTCATCACAGAGTGAAAAGCGTACCGTGCGGACCCACTGATCCAGATCTTCTGCTGTTCTCTTTGCGGCCAGAAAACATGGAGGGCCGACCTACAGTGTGTCGAAGAGTCGTGAGTAATAGCAATGAGTGAGGTTCATTTATCGCTCAAGCCATGTAGACGAGGACATATGCAACCCGAGCACTCACCACTGATTTGTAAACCTCAATCACCAAGGCTGGTTTGGGCGTGTATGTCAGCTTATCAATAAACATAGATCGCTGCATTGGATAAAAGGCTTCAGGGTCGAAGCCATCGTCCATCTTGGAATGTTCCTGTTGCTTCGAGGTCGTTGTCGGCGCTATTAGAATCAATCACATAAAAGCAAAAATTTCAGTTCTCCCCGCTTCATGAGATCAGGGTCGCCGTTTTTGAGCTTCTGTGCTTGGCAAGATTGCGTCGTCGTACAGCAAACCTGACAACTCACGCAGCCTTCACAACCAATAGCGGCTGCATGCTGCAGGTAAGGCTCCCGCACGACGGCCACTCATGTGAGAGTGTGATAACAGTAACTGTGATGGTTGCATGTAGATAGTAAAACCCTTTTCTAAGTATTATTCCTTAACTTGAGGCTGACGAGAACGTTAGAACCTGAACTGGAATTGGAATGCCCCTATCACTTGAGGTGAGGCGAGCGCTCAGCAGCTCACATGAATTGTTCCGACCTTATGACAACTGATAAAGATAACTTCCGTTCCAACAAAGCAGTGCGGTTTTCCCAGCAAGCTTTGCGGTGGATTTGATTTGCCCATCTGTAGCGATGAATGGGCTTTCTGTGCCGTATACCAACCACCAATCTCATCTTGCGAGATCAAAACATCCCCAAGATGAAGTCCCTCCACTTTCCTCCACTGTACTATGCCGTGTGGCCATTTGGCAACTAAGGCCCGAGGCAAAGCTTCGGGCAAGCTCTAATACCCCCATTTCTCCGTGTGATACCTCTAAAAGGTGTGACACAGCAGGAAAGGCTGGGAAGGGAGCACAACAAAATGGAGCCACACAACAGGATTCCTTCCATCGTGACTCGGCGTTTTGTGACTTGGACAGTGCTTCAACAACTCCCAAGGCTCATCAGGAGGAGCCTATTCTTGGGGTTGGAAGCCAGAATGCCAGACTTAGTAACCAGGCATCATTTGCCACCCCACTCAAACCTTCTCCCCATCTGCCCTGATTGCTTCGGCCTTCAGCACGGTCTTTTCAACGTCCTGGATGCGGCTCTCCGCATCCGCCACGAATTTGCCGTATTTGAGCACGCGTCCCTCGTACCAGGCCCTCACCACCCGCTCGCTCCTCGCCCGCAGCTCGGCGACCTCGGCGGCCTGCGCGCGCTGCATGGCCTCGATTGCCCTGGCCCGGGGCACTGTTGCCACGAGGTTCGCGCTCAGCGCCGGGTCGGGAACCGGCACGTCCTGGGTGACGGCCGCGAGGGCAGACGCGGTGCCGTGGTACTGCGAGGCCGAGGCCAAGACTATGGCGCGCACGGCGGCCGGGTCAAGCTGTGTCGGGGGTTGTTTGGTTTTGCTGTCGGGTTGTACGTGTTGCGATTCGGAGACAAAGAGGGAGGGGTGTTCGTTGTCTATGAGGGTAAGGCTCGGCGTGGTTAGCCATTGTATGTTGAACATGATATAAGCCAGTAGCAGAGGAGGTGTACCTACATATCTTCAATAGATCTTGGTATACGCGTGACCTGGATACTAGAGCCTGGAAGCGGCGCTCTAGGTCGTGCATTGTGCTGGTGGCCGACGACTCGGGGATCGCATCGGGGCTGCCGGCTGGGCCATAGATGATATGCTCCAGGCGGAGTAGGCGAGCCTCAAGAAGCTCGATGGTGGCTAAAGTGGTATTGTCGAGAGTTTTGTCCATCGAAAGTTCCGCCATGCTGCCGTCGCTGGCTGTTTGGCCAGTCCGGGGTAAGTTGGAGCCTTGAAAGCGTGTGCCTAGGTAGCTATTTTTACAGGGAAGACCAGAGCTCCGCGGAGAGCCGGAGTTCCCGAACAAACCAGTCCCGCGATCAAATGCGTTTGATGATCAGACGATTTGTTACGTAGTGCCAGGGAAAAAATAGTCAAGACCATGTAAAACGCGGTGAATTGGCTAATAGTAAAGACTAATGCATCTGAACAATCTCACAAATTGTTTCTTTAGAATTTGGCCCTGGAATTATTGTTCCAAAGCTCCATCTAGAAATACTGGAAACGGCGCTAAACCCCGACCAGTGCCTGGGTGCAGTAGAGAAAACTTGGATGTGATTGGGCGAATACCCCAAAGGTCCACTCTTAACTCCACCGTCTTGTTCCTTACCCGAACGCGGGCTGATCTTGGCGCCATAAACGTCACACCTGGCCCCGTTGTTTGTCGTGCCCAGTCTGACTGTTACCATACACATCTCCATTCCAAGCAGCCAAGAGCAACAGATCTTAGAATCGTACGTAACACCTTGCATCCATTACTACACAGGACAAGACTGGGTCTCGTTCCTAGCATCACGCGACAGCTTACTGCCCTTTTGCTGCCACGTCCTTTACTTCTTATTTGTCCCTTCCTCGTACACATTGGCGACGGCCATCAATTGGCGCATCAACAGTCGAACGAACGAAGAGGGGAAAGACGGCCGAAGCCGGCACTGCCGAATCACCCGATTGATCCGATCACTATTATCGGAAGAGTTGCGGTACCCTCCGCGGCCTGCGGACGAGCACGTTGAACCGGAACACAAGCACAACGCGATTGTCCTCCGTCGTACCTGAAAGCCACTCCGGCTATTTTGCGCCGGCGCTTAGCTCTCGTGCCACCATCACACCGATCTTACCCGCGATAGTCTCTGCCTGGATGCTTACCAGGCCGAGGGATGCCTGCGTACTCGACTTTTACTGATGGAATCGGCCCGGGACATAGTGCCGACAATATGGCGAGGTAATACACATCATGCGGAAGACACTTGTCTGCCAAGCACCAACGATCAACGCCATTCTGTTGCTCCACGCGGGTATTCATCAGCGTTACTGCCAGGAACCCGCAACTCAGTTTACCTTGTCTCTGACCACCACATGTACGATATAGGATGCGACACAGGGGCTTGAAGCCCGGCGGAGGCCAGGCCTCAATGTCAAGCAGCGTAATCAATCTGCTGAACACGAGTAAGGGAACCTCGTGATGTTATGACGTGATTTGAAAACCTCAAATGCTAAAATTCATCTGTCCTCAGTTGTTGGAGCGGGGACCCTCGCCATGCCTTCGGCCCTTTCGCACATGGGCATCACACTCGGCACCGCCGTCATAATCTGGTCCGGTTTGGCCTCTGCTTTTGGGCTATACCTTCAGTCCAGATGCGCGCGCTACATCGACCGCGGCCATTCTTCATTCTTTGCGCTCTCACAGCTGACATACCCAAACGCGGCCGTCTTCTTCGATGCCGCCATCGCGATCAAATGCTTCGGCGTCGGCGTGTCATACCTTATCATCATTGGTGATTTGATGCCCGGCGTGGCGCGGGGTCTTGTTTCTGATACTGGCTATGGTGACGGGGCCGATGTGCTTCCGCCGTACATGCTGGATCGAAATTTCTGGATCACGGCGTTCATGCTGGTCATCATACCATTAGGATTCTTGAGGAGGTTGGATTCACTCAAGTACACGAGCATCATTGCGCTTGTGTCTATTGGATACCTCATAATCCTCGTTGTTTATCACTTTGCTGCCGAGTCGCATCCGAACCGGGGTGAAGTTCACTATGTTACCTGGGAGGGGCCTGTTGCTGTGCTGGGCGCTTTCCCTGTAGTGGTGTTTGCGTATACATGTCATCAAAACGTAAGCATCTATGTCCTCGGAAGATTGAACTTATGCGTATGTTTACTAACTTCGGATGGCAGATGTTTTCCATCCTGAATGAGATCAAGGATGGCTCCCCCGGTAGCGTAGTTGGAGTCATTGGCACTAGTATTGGATCGGCAGCTAGTATCTATATCCTCGTAGCTATTACTGGCTATTTAACATTTGGCAACCAGGTCGTTGGAAATATCATCTCGATGTGTAAGTATATGGTCGAATACTCCACTTCAAAAGATGACATAAACTGACCGATTTTCTCTAGATCCCGCAAGCATCGCCTCGACCATTGGAAAGGCCGCCATTGTTATTTTGGTCATGTTTAGCGTGCCCTTACAAATCCACCCCTGTCGCGCATCGCTCGACGCCGTGCTCAAGTGGCGCCCCAACCGCAACAACAGCCCTGGTGGCGCACACGCCGACTCGGCGCTTATCCCGACGGCTTCAGCAGCCAACGACTCACACGGCTCCCCAACGACGCCCATGTCGGATCTCCGTTTTGCAGTCTTGTCGACAATCATCATTGTCTGCAGCTACGCCACGGCCCTCACGGTCTCCAGCTTGGACAGGGTACTCGCGTATGTGGGCTCGACGGGCTCGACGGCCATCTCCTTTATTCTACCCGGGCTGTTCTACTACAAGATTAGCGACCCGGATAGCATTCATCACCAACGCCTGACCAAGGACGAGGATGATGCCGATGACGACGACGTGAATGCGTCGACTGACGAAGAAAATGGCAACCTGGACCCGGCTGGTGCGGGTCTCCTCGAGAGCGTCGCCAGCCTCCGGTCCGGCGTGAGCGCCGCATCGAGGCCGCGCGGGACTAGGTGGCGGCGCAGGCTGCGTTGGGACCTCGAGCACATTGAGCATGGCCTGTTGCGCAAGATGGCGCTGGGCCTGGCCATCTATGGCATGTGCGTGATGACCGTCTGCTTGATCATGAATACGTTTTTTGTTCATACAAAGGAGTGAGTGATTGGCAACGGTGCAAGAGTTCCAGGGCGGGGGGTTGTTGTCAAGGATAGAGAGGAAAGAACAACCTCTCAGGCCTGGGATGTTTGGTAGCGTACATCTATACCTCTTTCCATTTGTTATATAAGAATCTGGCAAAGAATTATGGCTCTTTCTTTTTGGCTTAACAGCATTTCGGAGCGGAAGAAACCCTAATGTATACTAAGGGTAGTTTGATTTCTCTGGGGGGTCTTTTTATGTTTAAGGAGGCAGCGGATCGGACATGCGACACACGAAGATACAAGTATAGAATGTTTGGTCATAACCTCAATGGCAGCTACTATATCTCGATGCAAAATTGACGCTTCTTCTGCTTTTGATTGTGAGTATATGGACATCAGTCATATTTGGTCAGTTTCCAGGTCTAGCCATGCTCTGTTAACGGAGCTCGGTGTCCTGTATATACCGCAGCTGGATTTTAGGTTAGTGCGGTGTAAGGTGTACATAGTCTTATATGCCGCAGGGATATCCGGGGCATCTATCTACGTTTATTATCTCTTATACATACCCTTTTTAATACTGTTGGGATCTACGGAGTAGATCTATACAAACATATTTATCCGTGATCCTCCAAGGAAGATTAGAATAGGTATCCATGTACTTGAATCATCATTTTCGCACTTTACGAAGTCCTTGCCAAATTAGATTGCTAAACTTTTTCTCATAAACTTCTTGGAATATATTCATTGCTAGTACCTAAAGCGCTCAGGCTTTAGTACCTTCTGATAGGAAAAGAAGAAGAGAAAAAGAGTAGCTTGCGAGAGATGAACACTTATTTCAGAATCCTAAATTTGAATTATCGACATCAAATTGAAATCTTGGCATTATATGCCATAAGCGCAACAGCCTTCCCAGCCCCGATAAATCTCTGGGGAGCTTACCCGAAATTGGCAAACTCGAGATACGCGAACCTCCCGGTCCACAAGTTCCATATACTGCAGTTCAATGTGAAACGGCACGAAGCACAAAAACCGTTACTCATGGATAAATCTCTGTGGCACGAGTACAAATCGGGGCGATGCCATTGTTGAGTTAGTTTTTTTTCGCGCGGCCCGGGGACGTGAGGCTCGACGGGGCGATCCCACGGACGGTATATTCCTATCCGACAAAATCCCGGGCTCGAGAGGCGATTGGCAAGTCGCCGATGCCGAGGTTGGGGTAAATTTTTCACTGGTTCGGAGGTTTGGGCGTGATGTGCCGATGGGTACGGAATGTGGGTGTTTAGGGAGTTTTCTCGGCTTTCGATTGTGTATCAAACAAGTTGTTGC
>JAVHJQ010003283.1:11685-36749 GCA_031306095.1 Pyricularia sp. CD86 | reverse complement strand
GGCCGGCGGCAAGCAGCAAACCCTTTGAGCTCACCCTTGCTCCCCCTCATCACACCCTGGTCAGACTCCACTGGCATCCCAGTGCCACTCGAAAGCGCCGTTCCATCAGCATCGGTCTCTCTTTTTTCTTTTTTCCATCCGTCGTATCACACCTGATTGACTCGACCGTTGCAGAGGTACGCCATGTGTTGATGGGATGGATGTGATGGCCCATGTATTTAAAAAGTTGGTAAAATTCCATGTATTATTGAACTGCACATCAGTGTTTTCTTTAGGGGAAAAAAAAGAAAAAAAAAACTTTCCACCGCGATCACGAATGCCAGACGACTTGCATAAAGCCGCCGACATAGGTTGGTTACCAAGCTGTTTTTGTGTGATCGAACGCTACGCTAGGAATAGAAACATGTATTCAATATTGTGCTGACCTGTGGGGGACGAATGCCTTACTTGGTAGTTTCCCAACTTGGTTAGGTTCGTCGATCGCCCACCTATCCTTTACATAATATGCCTGCGTGGTATTGTACGGTAGCTTGCGTAGGTAAGGTAGGTACGGCAAAGTCCTTATTTAGCCCAGTACCATTTAAGGATACGCCTACACACAGCCTTTTGTACCCGTTACTATCTAAGGCAGGTTCATTGCTTTATCAAGGCTTATAAATTACCTGCGGATAGAAAAAAACCAACGTCTTTTATGGGTGAGATTGCTCGTCAAAAACATTATGGAACAAAACAGAAAACGTATACACAGCAAGCATTGTGCACAGTGAGATATCTAAACTTGCCAAGGCTAACTGTCGAGCTCGCTTACATTGGGTGTCATCGTTTGATCACAAGTCTGAAGCGGAAGTTTTCTTCGTCAGGTAAAATACCCCGTTGTAATTTATTCCGTAAGTCTGACCACTTATGGAAGACAAAGGTACCTTTACCTTGGCATCAAGAACCAGCAGCAGGTGTTGCGTGGAATGTGACTTTGGCCACACTATTCATTGAGAAATCTTTAGTGCTAACGGTATGCACCAAGCTATAATTAGCATTATACCTATTCAATCCGGATCTTGCCACTGCACCATCATACTAGTCTAAGGGCTTTCCCACTCAGAAAATAGTTCACCTTTTCTCAACACAAACGAGCTTCGCAAGTTTCTGACAAAATCAAGATAGAAAAGTTTAAAAAAAGCTCACAACCCTGCAAATGCTAGCTCGGCAGTTACGTAGTGCAATTGCATACTGAGGTTTGGCTGCGTGTGTGGATCTTCCCGTGCCAGACCGTCACGCCGTGCGCCAACGGATTTTGCGAAATGGATGTTATCAGATGGCATGGCAGAAAATCAATTGCCTCCTTGCTAAATGAAAATTTGATACTATATTTTACAAATTCCGTGTTTTATTTTGTCGTACGTTTTATGGAAGAGTTATCCCCTGCTTGCCATGGTCAGTTACATCGAATGCAAACCTGTTTTCGTGTTTCCAGACAGTGGAATCTGGGTGTACATGGCACAGACAATAAGAACAGCTGCAATTTGCTATTGCTCATGATCTATCCAGGTAGACTGTATATATGAACAGACTTGGGAGGCGAAATTATTGAAACCACTATGGATTGGCGAATTGCAGACAACATCGGTGTTCAGTTTCCGTCTTTTCCCTGAAATGTTCGTGTTTTCATCTGGTCTTGATTTTCTTACCCGTAATTTGCTGGTTCTGGTTTGTGGGCGGCATCAAGCCGCCGTACGCCCGAGTTCATGCCAAGCTTCCACGAAGTAAAAGTCCGATGCGGTCGATATCGAGGTCGGAACAGCTTTCAACGCGACCGGCCCTTGCGGCCGTACTTGAATCAAAGCTGCTCTTGTCTTAGTCCCAGGGCTGCCACCCCTAAAGCCTGGGCACAAGCCTCCACAGAAGGTCAAGTCTATCTTATCTACCCCGCGTTCGTCCTAAATAGGATTAGCGTAAAGTGTGGAGTGCTTTGGTTTGCAGTGACTCAATGATTGAACAACAGCACACCAAAATTTCCATAGAGGCAAACCACCAAAATCTTGAATAGCCTTGACCTGGCGCGAATCCACCAACCAACATCACGTCTTTTTGAGGCTCCGCTGGATCATCAGCAATACACACGAGCTCGTCTCTACCGCGCCCCGAAGGTTTTCAACCCATACTCGAGATCTTCATACCACTGGAGACGGCCACTGCCAATAAGCAAAGGTTGATTACCCCGCCATCGTAATGTCGAACGGCGATAAGTTTGGCAACGATATCGAGTCCGAGTCGGACTCGGGCCCCGACTCTCCTGGCTTGGACCCCCAGGACCACTCCGATGGCGAGATTGATGAGAAGCCGCTCAAATCGGCCCTTAAGAAGACCGCAGTGGCTCCGCCTCCGATCCAGCGACCCGAGCTGCCACCGCAAACGGACCCCAAGGATCTCGACGTCAGCAAACTGAACCCTCTGACGCCAGAGATTATCGCCAGACAAGCCACCATCAACATTGGAACCATCGGTCATGTCGCTCACGGTAAATCGACCGTTGTCAAGGCCATCTCTGGCGTCCAGACCGTTCGTTTCAAGAACGAGCTGATTCGCAACATTACCATTAAGCTTGGTTACGCCAACGCCAAAATATACAGGTGCAACAACCCCAAGTGCCCTCGCCCTACCGCATTCCGCAGCTACAAGAGTGACAAGGAGGTCGACCCCCCTTGTGAGAGGGAAGGATGCGAGGGTAAATATGAGCTTCTTCGACATGTCTCGTGAGTATACATACCTCCTTGTTACAACCCACACCAAACTTTTGCTAACTCTTGGCATCCAAGCTTCGTCGACTGCCCTGGTCACGATATTTTGATGAGCACCATGTTGTCAGGAGCTGCGGTCATGGACGCCGCGCTTTTGCTCATTGCCGGAAACGAGTCCTGCCCTCAGCCGCAAACTTCCGAGCATCTTGCTGCTATTGAAATCATGAAGCTCGAGAATATCATCATTTTGCAGAACAAGGTCGACTTGATGAGGGAGGAGGCTGCTCAACAGCACTACCAGTCCATCCTGAAGTTCATCAGGGGAACTGTGGCTGGAAAGAGCCCCATCATCCCCATCTCCGCTCAGCTTAAGTTCAACGTGGACGCTGTGGTTGAGGCCATCGTCAACACCGTCCCCGTACCTCCCAGGGACTTTTCTGTCGACCCCCAGATGATTGTTATCCGTTCTTTCGACGTCAACAAGCCCGGTGCTGAGATCGACGACCTGAAGGGTGGTGTTGCCGGAGGCAGTATCTTGCACGGTATCCTGAAGCTTGGAGACGAGATTGAGATCAGGCCGGGCATCGTCACTCGAGACGACAAGGGAGATCTCCAGTGCACGCCAATTTTCAGCAGAATAGTTTCCTTGAACTCAGAAGCCAACGAGCTCAAGTACGCTGTGCCTGGTGGTCTGATCGGTGTCGGTACACGCATCGACCCCACACTATGCAGAGCTGATCGTCTCGTTGGTCACGTTCTTGGTCTGAAGGGTCGACTGCCGGACATCTACAGCGAGATTGAGGTCAACTTTTATCTGCTCCGCCGGCTGTTGGGTGTGAGGACTGCCGATGGCAAGCAAGCCAAGGTTGAGAAGCTCCAGAAGAACGAGGTTATTATGGTCAACATTGGCTCAACATCAACTGGTGCCAAGGTGTCAGCTATCAAGAAGGATGCTGCAAAGCTCATTCTTACGAGCCCAGCGTGCACGAATATCGGAGAGAAGGTTGCGCTGAGTCGTCGTATCGAGAAACATTGGCGTCTTATCGGCTGGGCAACTATAGCTGCGTAAGTTGACTCGCATCCCTACGCTTTGACTGATTGATCTAGTGCTAACCAACAGCAGAGGCAAAACTCTTGAGCCGACCACTTCATAAGGGCTTTGGCGATATTTGGTTTTGTGGCCTGGCGCAATAGGTCCGGATGTTAACAAAATAGAGACGACGGCTTAGACGAATACCAGTGATTTTAGTAAGCCCACTGTTGAAATCTGACGAATTTCGATTGCATTGCTCAGACTCGTGCGTTCTGCCGAGCATTCTTGGTGCTTATCCTGTGATATGTTTGTTTGCCCATCCGCCCGCCATTGGACTGATCCTCTGCCCTATATTGACCCAATCAACTCTTGAGTTCCGTACTTGTCCTGTTCGCCTTCCCATACCTACAGTGAAGTGCTCCCTAGGTGGAAGTAAAGGAGCTCTACATGTGGCAGGACTGTCATGACATCGTTCAAGGTCCTCTCCCGCGCCACTGTTTATATGGATTTGCGTTACTCAACGCTCTAGAATGCGGGAACTAGAGTTGCTGTGTCTATCAGGTCTATAAAAAGTCGAGATTCAACCAGATATTGCTCTTTCTTTATTATTATCATCACCTTGCGGAGGTTGAGGACCTTGGCCGCCCCCTTTTCTTCCTCTACTTTCTGACTTTCCTCGCATGCTTCACCAAACTTTCAATGACACCCTCAAATGCCTCCCTGTCGCCAATTTTCTCGTCTGTGCGCTTCTGCCAATACTCCAGTAATTCTTTTGCGGCGCCCTCGATGGCCTGGAGCTTGGCAACATGCTCTTTTAGCTCACCATCCGTCATGCCGTCGAGAGCTTCGTCGGTGGTCATGCAGAGTTGCTTGGCAGAAACTAGGTCAAGCTCAGGCTCGAGGGGCTCGTTTTTCTTGCGTGCGGTCGAGGAGGACGCGCCGGCCGCATCGCCGCTGGGACGAGGCTTCTTGATGCCTTGTGAATCGAGGCTCGTTGTCGAGGCGCCGGCCTCCTGTTTGAGCCTGGTGATGTTTCGCGAGTCCGTGGATGTGCGGGGGGACCCGGTGCGGTTGAGAGATGGTAGAACCAGCTTCTTTTGCTTGGAAGCTGGCAGGATCTCATCGAGGTCCACAGGTACGCCGAGAGACACAAGAAAAAGACGGCGGATGCGGGAGCGGATCCAGTCCGGCGGCTGGAGTGGAGGGGGTGCAACTAGCTGCGCCCATAAAGATGCACTCCGCGGGGTTTGGAATATCGGATTGTCTTTTGGGTATGAGTGAGTAATGACTATGTCGTCGTCGTCTGGTGGGTATATAGCGTTGAGATAAGGTTCTGTGGTGGCCATCACTGCGTCGGCATCTAGTCCTTCAAAGTCAGGAACGGGCTGTGGATTTGGTCAGTTTCATGGAGTATGAAAAAAGTGGTTGCGCCAAGACTAGACTTACAAAGGAGAGGACATAACCTGGAGCTGGCGGCGGGGGTGCAGCGACTGGCGGAGGAGCGTCCTCTGGAGCTACAGGTTCTTGGAAACCATCGTCAAAATCACCAAAGTCATCATCCCCATCGCCGCCACCTTCCTCAAAATCATCAAAGTCATCCCCGAAGTCGCCATCATCATCATCATCATCCTTATCCTCCTCCTCGTCCTCCTCGGGCGCAGTAGCGCTACCTGACTCTTCAAGAGAAGCGCTGGTAGCAACTTTTGATGGACTTTGTGGAGTGTCTTCAGGTTCTGCTGGGGGTGATGGTAATGAAGTTGCTACTGGAGTATCTATGGCCCCTATTAACAATCCGTCAATACAAGGAGATCCAAAGAAGAAGAAAAAGGCTGGAAAGTACATGCAAGTGCGAGGGCGGGGAGCTAAGATGCCTCACCATCCTTGGAACTAGATTTGGCTTCGTCAGACTTGCCCTCATCCACCTTGACCACCTTGTCGGGAACAGCATCCGACTCATGATGTGTTCCGGAATGTGTTATAGATCCGGCCGAGTCCACAGTCTCTTCCACCACAGTCAGCGGCACCTGCGGCTTCTCTGAGGATAAATCCTGTTTCCTGTCTTCGGGCTCGCCAACGGCACTGGAAGACTCTGGGGCAACGGCAATCTCATCAGGCTCAGCATCGCCTGCCCGCTTTTGGTATGCCTCAGTTCCGGGTACCTCGCCGAAAGAGGGCTCATTATCAACCTTTTCCACCCTGGTCTTGGGAGGCTTGGGAGAGGCTTCGCCGGCTTCAGAGGGGGCGGAGTGTGCATCTGAGAAGTGGTCATCGGATTCGGACTCTGTCAGGCCGGCCAGATGTTAGCGCACTGAGCCCTTTCGCACATAGCAAAGCCTCCTATTATCAGGCTACCAACCTAGTTCGTGCGCGCCAGGGTCTTGTGTGTTGGTCTTTGCTGGAGGCGCCAGCGTATCTTCTCCACCGGCCATGGTAGGTGAGGTGCGCTGCCGGAACAAGATACTGGATGGAGGAGGTAAGCTACCCAGATAGGTAAGGTAGGTCGGTGGTAGGTAGAAGTGACACGATATTTTAACTACTTAAGGTATTAACAAGGCGGGGTTCCAGGTCAATCTGATCGGAACCATCCGAAAATACAATCGAGTAATAAGCTGCAATGCGAAGCTAGTGGGCGCATTAAATTGAAATCATCCGTCTATCTCGTAAAAGGAGACAACAGGGGCGGCTGTTTCAAGGAGGGTAAAGTGTGCATGTACTTGGGAATTATCCATGCTCTCAATGATGTCGTTTCTTCCAGGCATGGATAACCCCCGTGAGTGGGTAAAGCCCCTTCACCAGGCACCTATGGCGGACCAGGTGGCCGTTGATTGGCCATAGTCATGTTGGAGAACCCACCAACAAGCGGGTCACCTAGCTTTCTTTGAGCTGCGCCGAAGAATTCAAACATTCATTCGCGTCGCGGTTTGCGGTGCCCTTTGGATGTTACCTATGGCAAACGCCAGCCCGCGAAATTCAATTCGATATTTTTTTTTTCTTAAACGTTCAACAATCCCCCCAGTCTTTACGCCACTTTGAAGCATTTTAGTTTGCGCCCTTCAGCTGCGCAGTATCTCGGCCAGCTTCGCGGAAGAGCACCAACCGACAAGATTTGCAACCTCATCTGCAGAGCTTGCATTTCGTTCTTCGGCCATTCGTTAATGCAGAGAGTCACCTCACTCTAGTTCAGATACCGCGAACATGTCCACACCCTTCAGCTTTGGCACTCCTGGTGCTACACCGGGCACTTCGGCCCCGGCATCAGGTGGTTTGTTTGGGGCAGCAGCAGGAGGAAGCAGCACCCCGGCATTCAGTTTTGGCAACAAGTCATCAACCCCAGCCACGGGAACCGGCCCTGCTCAACCAAGTACCGGCGGCGGGTTGTTTGGCAACTCGAGCTCTACCACGACAGCACAGACACCGTCGCTTTTTGGCGCCAAGCCCGCAAGCACAACAGCAGCACCAGCAGCCACGTCCAGTGCGCCTTTGTTCGGAGCCAGCAATACTGGTAGCAGCGGCGGTCTCTTTGGAAACGCATCTAAGCCAGCTCAGACAGGAGGACTTTTTGGTTCGGCGGCAACTCCGCCTGCTACAATCAATGCCACATCTACCCCGTTGTTTGGCGGCACCGCGGGTGCTGCCTCAACTACTCCCTCAGCGGGGGGTCTCTTCGCTGGAACAAACTCCGGCGCTACTCTGGGTTCGACAACACCTTCAAAGCCGCTGTTCCCCATGCCCTCGACGACACCTGCCGGCCCCCCTCCCAGTGCAGCTGCGAAACCGGGCCTATTTGGAGCTGCACCTGCAACATCAGGCGCCACCCAATCCTCATCTTTAACATTCGGAGCTCCCAAGGCCAGCGCCACACCGGCTGCTTCCAGCGCACCCTCGCAACCCGCAGCTTCGGGGGCACCTCTGTTTGGTGGTGCAAGTCAGCCGAGTAGCACGGGGCCTTCGTTGTTTGGGGGTGCTTCGGCAGCACCTGCTGCATCCGGCGGCTTGTTTGGAAACAAACCAGCATCAACAGAAGCCCCGGCCTCGGGCGGCCTCTTCGGCGCGAAGAGTGCCACACCTTCCACCCAGCCCGCGTCGACTGGCGGCCTATTTGGCGCCGCCTCTGCAGCATCTACCACACCAGCCAGCACGGCCGCAACCACGGCAACTCCTGCGGCCGCTCCTTCTGGTCTGTTCGGCGCCGCCGCTAAACCTGCCACTACATCTGCTGCATCGACGGCGCCGGCTGCCACAACGACAGCCGCGTCGACATCATCACTGTTCGGTTCAGCTGCGGCCCCGGCTACCACGACCGCAGCTCCTTCGAAGCCATCATTATTTGGTTCGGCGGCGGCGGCGCCAACCACGACAACGGCAGCACCGGCAGCGTCTACAGCCACGTCTACTACCGCAGCCACGACGACAGCGGGCTCGACTGGTCTTGGTGGGCTCAAGCCTGCGACTGGAGTTGATGCGGCTAAGAGTACTACAGGCGCTGCCGGCCAACCCGCTGCATCCGCTCTGAACACTTCAACCATGGGGCCCACATCATCACTCCCGAGACTGAAGAACAAGACCATGGACGAGATTATGACACGGTGGGCAACGGACCTCAACAAGTATCAAAAGGAGTTCAAGGACCAGGCGTCCAAGGTGGCAGCTTGGGATCGGCTCCTTGTTGAGAACGGAGAAAAGATTCAAAAGCTGTACTTGGAGACATACGAGGCGGAGCGGGCCAGTAACGAAATCGAACGACAATTACAGTCTGTCGAGAGCCAGCAAGATGAACTTGCATCTTGGCTTGACCGTTACGAGCAGGAAGTCAATGACATGTTTTCCCGACAAGTTGGCAAGGACGAGCAACTTGCAGGGCCCGATCAGGAGCGTGAGCGCACATATAAACTCGCTGAGCGCCTCACGGACCGCCTGGACGAGATGGGTAAGGATCTGGGCAAGATGATCAAGGAGATCAACGAAATCTCTGGCACAATCAGCAAGGGCAGCAAGCCTGATGACCCCGTAAGTATTTTGAATATTTGGGAGCAAACGCTGGATTGCCATATCACAAAGGCATACATGCTGACATTTTGTCTTCTTCGATTCAATATAGCTGGCGCAAATCGTTCGCGTGCTCAACGGACACCTCAGCCAACTACAATGGATCGACACGAACGCATCGGCTCTTCAGGCCAAGGTTGCAGCGGCCCAAAAGGCTGGAAACAGCACTGGCGGACATGGTGGTGACGATGGTGATGCGACTGACAGCTTCTATCGCTCATACATGGGCCGTCGTTAGGATATTGGGAAACGGCGTCGTGGCTTGGTTTTTTTTATTCCCTAATGTTTTGACTAGCATCAATTGATAGTTAGAGGAATGAGCGCAGGATGCGGAGCTTCCACATTCGTTGGCTCCCCTGCCGTCAATTGTCACATAGACCTATTGAATTTCACAGGGACTTCGCGGGGTATAAGAGAAATGCAAGCAAACGCAAAGCTGATTGTTACACGCGAATTATGTACAAAACTAGTAGACAAATGCGCGTTATGATAGAGGAGAGCTGTTGATGTCAAGATGTCCGAATAGCAAGCTTCGTTGTTTCTGTTCCCTGTTATCTCTTTGCAGGTGTGCCTGTGAAGTTTTAGACCCGCAGGTTGAGCGGAGTCAAAGCATATTCCTGGCAACCATTTAAGCATAGCTGTTTAGTTCTGCTCGCCTCCCTGTTGCTTGGTCATCTCGTCGCTGTGTAGATTGCCAATGATGCGTCAGCCTTTACATTACAGTTATGTTGATATGTTGACAAAAGGTCAAAGGATAACCCTGGCCAACAGGACCAAGAGGCCGGATTATCCGGGTAGGGGATCGCGTACATGTGCTCAGCAAGCTTGGTAAGGTGGGCTTGCTGCTCAGCGAGCTTCTTGCGGAGCTCGAGGAGCTTTTCCTTCTCGCGCTGGCGGATGGCGTAGTCCTCCTGGGCGCGCTCACGCTTCTGGAAGGCGTCTCTGGACGAAGGGCGTAAATCATTGTTCTGTCAGCGAATGTTCTCGATAACATGCACAGGTCGTTTGTTCCCCAATTATCAATTGATGGATTGGATTAACACAAAAAATATTGTGTGTCCTACTCACCCGCCACCAGTCTTTGGGGTAGATCTGAGATCACCCTCAGCCATCCTGATCGCTGAGGTCGAGAAGGCAACGCGGGTGTTTGAAAGCCTGACAGCGGGCCTGGCAACCTTGGTGAATGACTGGCGAAGCATTTTGAAGATGAGGGATGTTTGATTTGATTTCTTTGTTGGCTGTGGTTGGCGTGGTGGTTTCTTGTGACGATGATGAAGGTTGTGGTGTCACTTTGGAGACCGAGGTGCGTGCTTGCAGTCAGCTAAGGATTCGATCGTACGTCAACAAATTGACGTAGTTTGTTATGCCAAGGCTATTTTGGAGCTACCGCAGGCCCAAGCTTTCTCCCGCCGACCCCGTCGAGTGGTACGATGATTCCAGAATCCCCGGCAGCCTGAGGCAGCCATACCGTTTACTTTGGATTCATAAACAATTCTTCTACTTATAATGCATGCATTCGACTCAATTTAACTGCAAGGGTTTTGATTCTGGATTATCTGATATTACTACTGGTCTACCTGGGACTATACCAAGTCTAGAGCTTGCAATGCTCGATAGCTGCGGCGGTACCTTACGTTGCATGTAGCGCGACCCATAAATTTGATCAAAGGGGGTTCCATGTCTGCCTGGTATATCCATTACCGGTACATTTAGCCCCTACCATGAGTAAGCTGCCCCTGAGAGTCCCTTATTTCAGTCCATAGTCTGGGGCGAGAAAGGACACGATTGATTTTTATTTACCTGGCTTATTTTTATTCTCTCCTCTGACTGTCTGATCATCACGGTTTTGACTCGTTGCCAGCCCCGTTGCCCTCCTGCTCAGGTCTCCGGGCTATCTATTGTTCCTGTTCGACATGTGGTACTGACCGGCACCGGCTTATACCAACCACAGCACTCCTGTCACACTTCACCAATTTGTGAATATACTCTAGTCCATAGACGTGTATTCAACATCTGGGTAAACCTCTTTGCCGATTATGCGGCCGAGATACTTGGCCTGTTCAGGGGTATTGTCACCCCGGATGCTTCCACTGTATCCATGCTCCGCCATTACCCTCTTGAGAATCGTAGGCTCATCACGCGGGTTATATGCGAATGTTTTGAGTAGCGGAAGCTAAGATTCTCTCGTCACCTTCCTTCGAGAGGTATGTCCTCGGGATAGTTTCGTCAGTGGCTCTCTCAACCGCATTCCCGCCTTGTTTTGCCTCGTCACCTCTTTAAGTGATATCGAGTTTGCTCGAGGGAACCTGAGGAACGCTGTCTTGCTACCACCAACCGACATCCATGAAAGTATAGGTGATATACAATCACTTGCACATATCTACATAGTCTTCCTTCATGGCTCTCAATCCCATGGACCTGCGCGGAGGAAAGTAGGTTTCCCAGAAGCTGGGCACGTAACGTCCGACGCCAGATTGATGGGCCGCGTCAACCCGGGATCCTTCTTCCATATTTTGAGGCAGGATCAGACGGGAGACGATGACATCCGCGCCGGTGAGAATGGTTGCAAGTGCCTGCGTGTCTTTTGAAAATCGACCATGTTGAGCGGGGCACCTCGCTTAGCAAAATCGCTGTATAAATATCCCCCTGTTGATGGATTCGAGCCGGACGAGGACGAAGGTCTTATAACATGTCTGGCGAGGCGAACAGTTGGTCCATGATGGAGCGGCCAGTCTCACCTGAGGCACCACCCATAACTACTTTGAACTTTTTGTGAGTCATTGGTCTTCTAAGGTATGCATATCTGGCAGAAGTTGGTGAGTTTATGACTGTAGTGAAAACAGCCTCGAGGCGAGCGCAGATAAAGTACCTACCTACCTAAGTACGTTGGGTCGAGTGTTTATATATTTACAAACAAATACCAGCCATCGGTGGAATCCATCGGACAAACAGGACCTTGTTGGCGCCAGAATCTGATTGATAAAATCCGAGATGCCACAGCACGGCTACATAGGACTATCAAGTCAGGCCAGTCATGTTGCATGGAAAGGGGTTGTAATTCGAGATTGTGCAGACCGAGAACATTTGTAATAACTGCGCCAAATTACAAAGCCTGTAAGGATTATTCATGTTGATACGATCGTGTGAACAGCCCTTGAGGAGTTTGAATCTTCCGAATCGCCAAGTCAGGAGGTGCCATGGGTAGAATGTGGAGAGATTATATCTAGGTACCTAGTTAGACTATCCCGCCATGCTAAATCGAGCGGCCTGGCATCTTCCCCTTTCCCTCGCAAATATTCCTTGGTTGTCCTAAGGTGCTTTGAGACTAACACGGCCTGAACATCTTGGAATCCAATGTATATGAAATGGTGTACGCTGTGAGTACTTGGGTCTGGACTCTGCTGTTGTCTTACTCGGTGCAGCCCAAGGTGACTAATTACTGGGCACCGATCTATCTTAGGTGGCAGATGGCAGCTCGGAGATTGCTCTTGTCATGATTACAGCGCCGCATCATGGCACACTGTCGTGAAAACCTGAAAACCAGCACACTACTGGTCTAGGTAGTCTAAAGAGAGCTTATCAATGTTGCATGCCATGTACCGGCAGATACGCGCAGCAGTTGTGCACCGAGGTAGGTAGTTTGCAGTAATAACGTTGTTCGAATCAAAAGTACGCGAGTGGTCAGCTTCTAGCCGCATGTATGGCAATCGTGTATCGAATCTGGCCGGTGTCAGGATTGGTTCAAAGGAGCCGTTGTTGCCCCTCTTTCTTATGGAAGGCGGGGCAGGTGGGTGGTGCAATACTGATAAACTGGTTCTAAATCACGTGTAGAACCGGGACCGGGCTGGCACGCATCCAGTTTGCAGGCCATTCCGAGCCGGGGTCCGTGCTTTTGATTACAGGGCGAAATTGTTGGCACGGCGCGCCCGCTGCTGAGTTGGCGGGCCCTGCCTGGCCGCCCGCCTACCTACCTTGGACCTTGGGTACCCAAGGTACCTTACCTTACACGTAGAGTAGATGCTTGCAGGGAGAAGGGAGGCACGGTACTGAGGTTCCATGCAGTGTAGCAGCCCAGTCAGTCGCAGCGGGTTGCAGTTGCAGCACACCTCAGTGCCCTGCCCCCCCCATCTCAATTCCATCCCATCCCATCCCAAATTTCCTTCCAACTTCCCTCCACCAACAAACAAACAAAGCAAAAAAGACGACACTTTTGCCCGCTGCCGGCAGACTGCAAAACCTCCGAACCACAATCGCGACCACCGGGATCAGAAATCATCCAACAGGTGCGTTTTCTTTGGCCTCGGGAAGCCCCAGTTTCTGTAGCCTATCTCCCCCGTGGATTTGACCAGAGCGTGGTCATTGCCACAGCAGTTCAGTCGCCTGGCCTGCCTCAAATGCGTCTCCTCTTGTTGCACTGCAACCGCACCCACTGTCGTCATCGCATCTGCGCCCACTCGCTGCCAACCCACCCCTCCAGTCTCCCGTCCGACCCAAGTGCCACAGACTTCATGCACCTCATTACTCTCCCTACCCTACATACCTACCCGTATTTACCTGCCTAACTTTCGCTTTCATCTCTGAATATCTCGGAATTACACATCTACCATTCTTCGTCCATTTACCCAGTCGCTTCCACCTCACTCACCGCTTCTACTCGACAGATTTACCTTGATCGATTCGAGATCCGAAACCCCGTCAAACGGTATGCGCACCCACCCACTTCGGTCTACGCCCCCTTGACCCCCGTTAAGCCAGTCTCGCGCATGCTCCATTGGCTTCTCCTCGTCGAATGATCACGGGCCGAGGCGCGCGCAATCGCAATCGCATTGCCCATCCCGCTTGCCACGGATGCTCAGCTTCAACTTGGGCGGCGTCGCCCGATGGTGTAGTCATGAGTGCTGACACGTAGCCTCTCGCAGACAAAATTAGTAAAAATGGGTCACGAAGATGCCGTTTACCTGGCCAAGCTCGCCGAGCAGGCTGAGCGCTATGAGGGTGAGTGAGCTGACCGTCACATTCGGCTGTCGCTGTTCAAATCGGAACGATGATTCTAATGCCTGGGCCGTCCAGAGATGGTCGAGAACATGAAGATCGTCGCCTCTGAGGACAGGGACTTGACGGTTGAGGAGCGCAACCTTCTCTCTGTTGCCTACAAGAACGTCATTGGCGCCCGCAGGGCCTCGTGGAGGATTGTCACCTCGATTGAGCAAAAGGAGGAATCCAAGGGCAACTCGTCGCAGGTCGGCCTCATCAAGGAGTACCGCACCAAGATCGAGGCCGAGCTCGCCAAGATCTGCGAGGATATCCTGTCGGTCCTCGATAAGCACCTTATCCCCTCGGCCAAGAGCGGCGAGTCCAAGGTCTTTTACCACAAGATGTTGGTCCTTATCCCAATCCCTTTCCTCAATGGCGAAGACACTCAGTTGCTTACAACATGGTACCAAATCTTTGCAGGAAGGGCGACTACCACCGCTACCTCGCCGAGTTTGCTATTGGTGACAAGCGCAAGGACTCGGCCGACAAGTCCCTTGAGGCTTACAAGGCTGCTACCGAGGTTGCCCAGACGGAGCTGCCTCCTACGCATCCCATCCGCCTTGGTCTTGCCCTGAACTTCTCCGTCTTCTACTACGAGATCCTCAACGCCCCCGACCAGGCCTGCCATCTGGCCAAGCAGGCCTTTGACGATGCTATCGCTGGTGAGTTTGCGCATTGATTTATGGTGACGATGACGGCTTGTTCAGGGCAACAGCTAATGAAACGTCTGTGCTTCAACAGAGCTTGACACCCTGAGCGAGGAGAGCTACAAGGACTCAACTCTCATCATGCAGCTGCTGCGTGACAACCTCGTAAGTAGTCTCTTTGCGTGAACAGACGGTGATTGGGGTATGGAAAACCCTAGGGCGATACTGACCAAGGAATTTAATCTCAGACTCTCTGGACTTCGTCGGAGGCTGAGCCGACGGCCTCAACGGGCCACACCGAGGCCCCCTCTGCAGCGGCCGCCACAGAGGAGAAGCCTGCCGAGGCTGCTGCCGCCACCGAGGAGGCGCCGAAGCCTGCTGAGTAAAGCCGAGAAAGGATTTCCTTGGTGTCGTGGATTGTCATTACTTGGTAGAAACTCCCGGTGGTGAAAAATGAATGGTGTCTAGGAGTGTGGTCTGCAAGATTTATTTACCCTTTTTATCGCAAAACCCAGCATCTCTTTCCCATCTTGATTTCCCCCCCCTCTCTGTTTCATTTTCCTCTATGCGAATACACAACCCCCCACACACAACACAAGAATATGGCGCTTTCCCTTGGTCGAGCAACGGATGAAAGACTGCATTTTGGAGGCCACATTCAGAATTGCATGTTTTGTCTCATTTTAGACTCTTGACTCCGCGGAAGAATCGCCTGGACAAATAAAAAAACCAAAATTTGATTCCCATACTCTGAAGGTTTGAGATGCCGTAGCTTTCTGAGAAAGACTGGAAATCGCGGGGCGGTTCAAGGGAGCACGCGTGGACAATAATGATACCTACCTCACCTCGTAGAGGCAAGGTAGGTACCTAATCTTGGGACAAATGAAAAAATCCAAGCTAGGTGGTACCTAGGTAAGGCAGGTAGGTACCTAGCGTCACCTGCCTTTGCACTACTTTCGGCGGCAGCCGCAGGTGGGAATCTTGCTTGCAATTCAAGACGAATCAGCAGGCAACGTTGAGGTAGGTGTCCAATCCAAGGCAGGTCGGCAGGGTTTCGTGACATCATTCTGGACAAGAAAAATGTGCTCCTTTTTTATGATTTGTTTTTCTTCAATCTTCATGCAGGACAGAGAAATGCACCTTGAGCCACAAGCTACAATCCTGGCATCCCACTATAAGCTCGCCCTCGTCAGCAACCGCCTCCAGGTCGTCCTCGCTCAGCTCGAAACCCCTCTCGTTCCCACATCGGCACCCACGTGACCACAACCCGCGCTCCTCGTCGGCGTCCAGGTCGTCCAGATCAACGGTCTCGATCCCGGTCTGGAAGTCGGACGGCTGTCGGCCGTTTGCGTCACCGTGACGGTCGGCGCCGCCGGCGGTGCGCGAGAGGCTCAAGGCGGCATCGTATTCTTTCCTGCGCGCCCGGTCTGAAAGCACGGCCGAAGCGGTCGATATCTGGTCGATTGTGAAGATGGTGCCTGTTGTCGATGCTGCCTGCCCTGTCGGTGCCGCGCCCGCCGTCGTTGGTTTTGACGGGGTCGCCGCGGGGGCTGCTGCTGCTGCTGCTGCTGCTGCCTTGTCTGGATGGTGCCTAAGAAGAGCGCGGTGGTAGGCGCGCTTGATGATTTGTTGTCGTTGCGTGTCCTTGGCCTCGTCGAGAATATCTCTCGATATTCCCAGCACCTCGTAATGCGTTACCCCGGAGATATCCATTTTCTTGTATTGTTGCTCATTGACGATGGTGCTAGCTCCGGGAAGCTGGTGGAGGGGCTTATGTTTTTTTTTTTTTTTTAATCCTTGATTTCATGATAACGTAGGCAGGCACCTACCTACCTACCTACCTAGTCATCCAACACCTCGTGGGGATGAAGCGGCTGCCAGACGGTTAATAGCATTATTTTCTGCTCGATTACATAGCGAAAGCTACCTTGAACTGCAAGATATAGTCGAAATACGTATGTTGCCGTTGCTTTAAGTTCTTGTTGAAATTTTGTCCAATGTGCCAATGGCCCCAAAACCAACCATGAAAGCGAGTACGGTTGCACGAAAGCCGCACCACCTCAGGGCAGTCTTATGCCTACATGCATCCTTTTGAGCTTCCGGCATGCCTTTTACACTCTTCGGAGTTACCTTTACGAGACTACAAAATTTCACCATGCGATCTGATCACTATTTTGACGGTCGTTAGATGTGACGTTTTTGATATTACAGCCCAGCATAAGCGGCCTTCCTCGTCCATAAGAGCCGCCGCCGCTGGGGGTGAAAATACATTTGCTTTGCAGGTCTGCAACACTGCGTGATATGATTTGATATGGAGACACAAGTCTTGACAAAACCCATGCAAACATGTTGATACAAGATATGTACACCGAAGATGGCCGCCGTCGCCCATTCATCTCCAACGAATCGTTTATTTCGGGAACTTGGTCCAGTTCCTCCGTCCGGTCTGTGATTTTTGGGAAAGTGGTCAGTGGCTTGTTGTAGGTTTTGTCCAAGTGTGATCCTGCTTACCCGTTTCCATTCGGCAATGAGCTTGGGCATGTCGCGCATGGCCTTTCTCCTCTTCTCCATCCTGAAGAAAAACACAAGACACAACCAGTCAGTAAGGGTACGAACACAGTACAAATGCAGCAATGCAGGCAATAAAAAAAAAAGAAGAAGAAAGAGACAAGACTCCCAGAAACAAGGAGGACGACGACATAGCATGCCATGAAAAGTACGTACTTGTCCACGAGATTCCTCTCAAAGATGTGGCCCTTGACCTTCTGCCCGACACCGGTACCCTTGACCCTGAGACCGAGCTCGACGCGCTTCCGCAGCCTGACGTCGGTGCCCTTGGGCCCGGCGGGGAGCAGCTCCTCGACGCCGTGGTCGCGCGCCAGCTTGACGAGCTCCGCCTGCCGCCGCAGCGAGTAGATGGGGTTCTGCCAGAGGCCCGTCACCGGGTGCTTTGTCGGCTTGAAGGGGTTGGGCGACGCCTGCTGGTACGTCGTCTGCGGAGGCGGGTCTTGGGTCTCGCCGGTCGTGGTGCTGTTGCCGGCCGTGGGGAGGATCGCCGCCGGAGGGTATCGCGATAGGAAAACCTGCAGACGTGGCGGCAGCGTCTTGGCCAGCCGGATGTACGACAAGGCGCTGCTGGCTGCCATGGTTTTGGAGGCCGGGATGCGGATTTTTTTGTATTTTTCTCTCTCTCCTGCTGTCGTCCTCGTTCCTTTTCTTATGCTCCCCCTATTTTCGAATGTCTCCGGTTGACGTTCCCCGGCAAAGTGAAAGTTGGTTCGTTGTTTTGTGTAGTTTTTTTCTCGGTTTCGGCTTGCTTCGTGTCTGCCGGCCCATCAGAATCAAATCCCCTAAAGCAGAGCTCGACTTTCCTACCACCCCATGTTGCTTCACGGTTGCGGTAGAAAATCTCGGTGGAGCATGCCCCACTGTCCAGGATTATCTGGAAAGATGCAGGGTAGCGACTTGTATAGGGTAGGTAGAGCGATTCAACTGCCGTCAACGTCGACTAATATCGTCTTCGGGTGTGCCAACACGACAAGAAAACTTGGTGTGGTAAAAAGTTTCAGCCTGCTGTACCATTTACTGTGTAAGCAGTAGTTACAAGGAGCTGCTAGCATCATACCAAGCCAACAATCATGTATTGAGATAGCTTTTGCCTGGAAAGAGCTTGATACACTAAGTCTACAGAAAAACAGAGAAACCATTCTATGCGACTGCTAAAAGAATCGCCTGTTGCCAATAAAGGAGAGTGACACCGCAACCTCCCAAGTATCTGATCTTAAAAAAAGCCCCAGAAGATGCAAAGCCGCCATGTTACAACACAAAGCTGAGGTCGTCAACCCTTGAGATTAAGTGAAAGAGGAAACCAGCGGACACACCACGTCGACTCTTTAGAGACGCATCATCCACTCACACCGGTTTTAATAATTCAGCTCACCACCACCACCGCCAGATACGTTGTCGAGGTCCTCGTAACTCTTGATGGTCCTTCCTTGGATAGCTTCCCGCGGACCCACAGCCGCTCCTCCGCCGGCACCATCTCCCCACCGACCACCGCCGTAACCTCTGCCGCCGCGCCCACCACCCATCGCGCCGCCCGGCATGCCATCTTGACCCCATCGGGGATTTGGTCGACGATCATATGGCCCGGAACGTGTATTGTTGAAGCGATTTCCTCCCATCGCGCCTCCTCGTCGGATCGGGCCAGAGCCTGAGCGATCATCGGGGCCACCTTGGTGAGTCCATCCTGCCACAGGCTGCTGCATCGCAGCGGTGAAAAGGTTTGGTGGAAAGCCACCTTGCATGCCAAACCCTGGCATAGCAAGTATGTTGTTCATTGCGAAGTTCTGAAGGTTGAAACCCCGTGGTGTCCCAGATGGAGCTTGACCATTTACAGGAGGGAAGTGGCCGTTGGAATTTGCATCCGTTCGTGACGGTGCTATGTGAGATGGATCCATCACATAACGGTTGATGAGTTCAATCTAAAGCCATCAGTATTAGCACCATCCACATTTACCACAGTGAAAAGATAACGAAACAAGCGCTTACCTCTTCTTTCAGCTTCTCTAGCCATTCGGTGTGGCGCTTCTCGACATGCTTCTTCCAGAAATGTTCCTCCTTGAACAGCTTTGTGCATTCGGGCGCCTTGCATCTCCACTTGTTCGGCTCCTCCTGTTTGACATGCTTGACTAGTTCTTCATCCAAAGCCTCTTCAACGGGCTTCCCGCCTACCTTGCGGATGTCAACCAACTCTGGCTCTAGTATTTGCATAATTTTGTCTTCGAAGGTCTTGACCCAATTGTAAGCCCGCTGCAGCTGCTGTTCGGACTTGGTCAATTGTGGACGGCGGCGGTCCCCTTCACTTGGCAGCTCTCCTTCTTCTCCCTCGGTCTGTTCGACCCGCTTCTTGACGGGGAAGGGCTCTCCAGCGGCGCTAGCCCGTGCGACGGCCTTGGCTTGGGCCGAGAGTGTGTTTCGGGGGCGGCGGAGGTGACCGCCCGGACACTTCCTGATCAGCTCATGTACCGAGTCGCTCTCGAATACACAGAAAAAGCAGAAGTTAAACACTCGGCGCAAGTACTCAATAAGAAGATCGAGTTGCTTCTTCTTGCACAAGAGGCTCTGATCATCAACTTCATCCTCATTGTCGTCTACCATGCCCTCGTCATCATCATCATGCTCACCATCCTCAGGATGTTCGCCATCGTCCATAGCCTCGTCCAGGCCGAGCGTGCGGTTCTTCCTGACCTTGATGAGCGATGATGGCACAACAGGCTGCAGGCGACCCGAGTTCAACAGTTCCTCCACCTTCTCCTCAATCCTGAGGATGGCGTTGAAGTCAGAGCCAAAGTCTTCTTCAAACTTGTTAACGAGACGCCGAACAAGCTCCAAGTCTTTCTCAATGCGCTCTGGTGCCGAGAATAAATCCCACAAAGCCTTCCGACGAGGGTTGTGTGGGGGGTTATGCACACCGACATGGCATACAAAGTCCCCTCGGGATTCATCTTTGACAGTCTTTCCATTGATAGCCTCCAAAGCCTTCTCGGCGGTCGACACAGGGACTGGTGACTTGAGCGTCATCTCACCATCTTCCTCACTTGGATCCATGCGGTCGATAGCCGGAGGAATCTCGGCAGCAGGATGAAGCATTATCCAACCGATCCTATGGTACCTCTTGCTAGGATTGGGGTCGCTCAAGGACAGCCATTTGAATCCACCCTCATCCTCCCCGAGGTGTTCTTTGCAGAATGCCTCCAGATTCTGACGACTCACACTGGGAGCAATCGTCTTGATCAGGAGTGTAGGCTGGTGAAGAGCCTCATCGCGCACCTCACTGCCGCTGACGGGCACAAGGTCACCGACGCCAAGAAATTCGTTTGCCGTCGCCTCGCCCTCTTCCTTCTCCGCCACGCCGCCCTGGCTGTTGTTGTCGCTTTTGGAAACGCCCTCTAGACAAAATTCATCAAATGTGCCAGATTCCATATCCTGCTCCCACTGGCTGTAGGCGCCTCGGCGGAACTCATTCAGCTGCTGACGGAACTGATCGCGGACTTCCGGCACATAACGCTCGCGAAACCATTGCTCATCTTTATGTTGACGCACAAAGGTCTGAGCCATCTTGGACTGCAATTCCTCTTTGTACTTGTCATAAGCGGCTTGGATCTTGGCTTTCTCATTCTCTCGGTCCTCCGGGCCACGGGGTCTCTCAGGCTCACGTCGCCGTCCCGTGCGTTGTCGTTCCTTCTCGTCCTTGATCTTTTCTTGCGCCCTCCACCATTCACCAAAATAACTAAACCCAACCTGGTAATTGAGTTTGAGCGGGTCGGGAATAGGATTTGAGGCCAGTGGTGGCATGGTGCTTTCCGCAGAACTTTGGCCCGGCACATACCGGTCGATGTTTGCAGGAGGAGATGTTACGCGTCTCCGATCGTCTCGGTCCCTTTCGCGCGCACCTCCATAGTCGTCTCTACCCCTCGTTCTAGGCTCATAACGATCGACAGGTGGCGGTGACCTCGATCGGTTTGAGCGCCGGGGACGATCGTGGCCTGGTACATGTATTCAAAACATTAGCATAATACTATTTCCTCCGGGTGTATGGTTACAATCTGGTATCTGCTGACGCACCAGGGGAACGGCTTCGATAAAAGCTATCGCGCTCGTCTTTTGCGCGCGTTTCTTCGCGACCACCCCAAGCCCTGTCACTGGGGGATCGGGCCGAGTCGCGGTAAGAACTGTATGAATCCATTGTTGTCGACCGGGCGACCCGGAAACTCTGACGGTCCGTAGGTGGCTTGTTCTTTTATGGCGAATTCCACGCCCGGTGCGTGTCTGGCCCAGTCAGGTGCTTGCTTGTAAAAGATTGGAGGAGGTGCAGCCTGTTGTTTGGCCACATGATTGCCGTTAGACAAGCCATCACGGGAGTTTTTCTTGCGGTAAATCAAGATCTCAAGAGAAAGAAGAAAGGGAGAAAGAAAAGAGAGATGGATTGTGACAAGAAGACAAATAGAAAAAGAAAAACCGAGGTGAGGATGAAGCTGAAGCGTGAAGAAGCCGCCAGTGGTGGACGAACAAGTAGGTAAGAGGTCAAACACCAATATACGATCAAATGTAGAGCTGCTGCTGGGATGCGCAACACAAAGAGAATGACGAAAAAGGTTTGATATTGACAACGACCAATGTAACGGGTGTCAAGGAGGTACGGGGGGACTCGCACAGGGTGCCGACCAAGGAGCGGATCGCGAACGGCAGAGGGACAAAAATGTAGTGGAGTTCAGTAGCTCCTGCAGGCTTAAGTTAAGAAGGGGATGGAACGGAAAGAGGGCGAAATGGAGGGATTGACGACGACAAGGTGCTAAGGAAATAATAACGAACAATTGAATCGATATGCGATGGTAACCATCGAAGTTATCTCGAGGACGACCAGCAGACTTCCTTTGGCCCAGACTTTGTCTGGTACGAGGTCTATGTAGTAAGAATATGCAGGACGGGATGGTTGAAAGAGGAAGTGGTTGGTTGATCGAAGGAGCAGCGATCCAGCAAGGTGAGAGTCGCGGCGCGACAGTACGTGTGGAGACACTACGAGACGGCACCGTACAACCGGAATCGGTAGCACTGGGCACGCGCCACGACTTAGCCGCACTAAGAAATATGATAGGTCACGTGTATCATCTTAACAGCCATCAATCGCATAGCAATCGTCCCAAAGTCCGGTCCGGATTTGATGGGTCAAGCCTTTCTTTCTCCGATTTCAATCCATTCTAGTCAACCTACGAAGTCGGTAGCTAACTAGCGCTAATTGACTTCCCACCTACTTTTAAAGCAATACCCATAATTTTGCGGCTATAGGTAGACTGCGCACAAAAGAATCTTCGAGTAGACTGATTGATATTGCTTTATACAAAAGAACTGCGGCAATTGAAAAACGCCGATGGCCGAGAGGTCTACTCCTAGTACTACATGTTACGATTCAGCTTCGGATGGATGAGGAAGTTCGTGTTTGTTCGATTGATCCCGGTGGGTGGGGCCCTAGCTCGGAGTTAGATGGTCATGTCGTCATTGGCCGTTAGGCTTCGCGGGAGCTATGGCAAGCGCAAAGGTGGTTAGTCCGTTCGGCCAAATTGGTTTTCCGACTCCCAGGTGCTGTCGACATATATCTATCCATCGTTGTTCGCTTCAATTTTGATCTCGAGGATATTATTGTGTTCATCAATTGAAAAAGTGGGATTCTGTACGCCATGACAACCTACATTCCCCAGCTTACCCTGCCTTACTCGGTATTCACCAGCCCAGCTGCTTCTGTTCTGCTTCCAGTTGGGCTGGGAAGCCTCGTCGGCTGGGGCACAGCTCGTAAGTTCCCAGGCCCCGTCATACATTATCGCCCTTGTGTGCATCACGACTCACATAAAAACAACATTTATGCAAAACAGCCAAGAAGACAAAGGCAAAATATGCATCGCTGAAGCAGCCGCCCTACTCCCCGCCCGCCTGGGTGTTTGGTCCTGCTTGGACGGTCCTCTACGGCCTGATGGGCTATGCCGCCTATCGTGCCGTTGACACTGGAATGTCCCCGCTGAGCTCGGTCATCCACCAGCGCATGACCAAGCACGGCGCGACTCTTTACTCTATCCAGCTCGGTCTCAACCTTGTCTGGATGCCACTCTTCTTCGGCCTCAAGCGCCCGGTCGAGGCCAGCGTCGACATCCTGGCCCTCGTCGGGATCAACTCGTACCTTACATATCTGTGGGGCTCTGTCGACCGCGTTGCCGGCCTCTGTCTGGCTCCCTACGTGGCCTGGCTCAGCTACGCAACTTACCTTTGCATTGGCACCGGGTATCTCAACGGCTGGGATATCAAGGATAAGGAAGTACCCAAGCAAGAATAAAGGCTGACGGGTAGGCCCGGCGCTATCGGTGGATTTTGCGTTTCTCACTGTACAAACCCACAAAACTCAGGGTCTAACACCCTGTTGTCCTCAAACGGCTGGTTTCATTCCACTATGGTTGTCTTTCGAGTTGTATTGTTCTATGCTATACCCTCTACTACGAGATTCCTTAATCCCAACTTTTAGGCCAAAAAATGTTCATCTATGAATATCCTTGATTGTGAATATTTGACAAATTTAAATAAATCCCATGTGGCCACTCCCTACTCTGAAATGTGGCTGTACAAACAATGATTTGGAAGCTGTACTTGCTAAAACTCAAGCAAGTGGTATATATGTCTTCATGCCGTCATACACCATAAAAATAAACGCCGAGCTGGGCGCAGAACGGGCAACGGTAATGCCGCAGCCTCTGTAGAAGCCTTTCAGGCCGGCCTGGTTCCAAAGTGACACCGTCTCCTTCCAAAAAGTGTGGTTAACCGCCGACTGGCCAAATGGGGCGGTCTGCATCCGCGATTTAATCGTGTCCGCCGGGAAAAACAAGAAATTGTATGACATGCCCGCCGAAGCGCCGGCCAAAGCCTGTTGCCACAGGGGCAGCGGCCCAGTGCGGAGAGCTTCCCGTTCGCCGTCGCTCGCAGCTTTGCGCATGTTGTGGTCACGCATCAGCTTGCTCGTTGTCTCCTTGCTACCGAACCAGGCAGCCGAGCCTCCCGCCTCTCGAATTAGAGTGCCCGTCTGTCCACGCCAAAATCCGGCAAGCCCCTGGTGGCGGAACACGTCCCGTATCACGGCGAGGGGCTTGAGAGGCGCGTTTTGGGCCCCTACGTCAGGCACTTGTATTTTGCACTTGACTAGCTCGATAGGGGTGAGCAGGAAAGAAGTGAAGGCACCAGACATGGCTCCGGTTGCCCATAGAGCAGGCAAAGGCAGCAGTTCGCTGCGTGGACAGTATCCGGACATGAAGACAAGCTCACGTGCTAGCCTTTCAAAGAAGAACAGACTGCTTGTTTCCACTGCTGCCCCAACCAAAGGTGCCGTGATGCCGCGGTACAGTCCAAGAAACCCATCGGCGCGGATGGATTGTCGGAAGCAGTCTAGCGGACCATTGTACCTAAGCGGCACGCCGTCTGGCTGCGATTGTAATCGGACCTTTACTGTATCGAAGGGGTATTCTATGTACTTTCCAACGATGCCTGCAATCTGTTATGTCGACGAGATGTTAGAATTTTTGCTATACAACATGGCTAACGAGAGAGCTCTGGCTAGGGCCAAATAGAAAACGAACCGATCCATAGAGTACGTCCTCTACTGCTTCTGTAGCAGCAGGACGGTGGGCCACCCTGAGCGCCGGTAGAGGGGGTGGCGCTGATGTGCGGACTTCCTGGGCCATTGACGGGGAGGACATTGCGCAAGTATATATATGTTTTGTAGTGTGATGCTAGCCTAAGCCACCAGGCCACCGGCGGATAGTCCGTCGGAACTTTTCTAAAGCTTGTATCGGACGTAATCCAGGCAGCCGCGCTGCTGAAGAGGGTCGGAACAGGTGGCCTGGGGGACTGGACTGTCCCTGATAGGGATACTAGCGACCCTCACAGAAGGGCTCGAGGATTTGCGGCGGTAGGAGCGACGAGATCATGGCAAGATTGCTGCGAGCTGGGGCAGAGGAGGGGTTGAGTACTATG
>JAVHJQ010003283.1:0-11633 GCA_031306095.1 Pyricularia sp. CD86 | reverse complement strand
AAAAAAAAAAAAAAAAAAAAGACACTCCCTCGGAGAAAAAAAACCGCAAAGTGGGAGGAGCTAAGAGTCAGAATGAACCCGGCACAGACTTCGGCTCGACAATCTACGAGCACAAGAAACCTAAAATCAGGCGAAAGCCAGAGCCAATTGATGACTGTGGTTCGCAACCGACTCGCCTGGTGGTTTTATATCGCTGCCCGTTTACCGCTACTTCAGCGGAACAGTGGGCAGCTGTGCTCCGAAGCAACCCACCTGCACGATGATTTTGAGTTATCAGATCCGAGAAAAGGCCTGCATCCCACCTTGACGGCAGCTTGGGCAAGCTAGGTGCCTAGTTGGGTAGGTATGTAGTGGGGCTCCTGGGCATTAAAACGCCACCCACAACCCGCCCTGCTCTTGCTTGATCAGAGGCGTTCCGAAATTCATTAATGAACAAAGCTCTCCCAGCTTGCTAGGGGAAAGGGGATTTGCTGGGTTTAATATATTATTTGCGACAGACAAAGTTATAGTTCGCCTCTTTGTTTTCCTCTTTTTTTTTCTCTTCCTCTTAATTATACACATGTCAAACTCTAAATCGAAAAGTATCAATGACACAGCTTGCCGCCACTTCAAGCTTTTGAATACTCAACCCAGCAATATAATTTAGACTCGGAATTGTTATGACAAAGCCAATTGACTGCAGACTTGTCTTGGCTGTACAGCGCTTGGATTCTTGGAACGCTTCATCAGCGGGACTCCACAGGGTCTGCTGCCCCACGAGGCCAAGTTACGGCATTGGTCCGCATCCAGATACGACAGGATCAAAGACAACCCGCCAGCATATTTGAAAATTATTTCGTCAAAGCCGAATGCCATACTCTTATGTGGAGCACTTGTTGAATTTAAGGGGATCGAAGGGGCATATGCCGAGTGGGCCAGAATGCAAAGCTTCAGGAGACAAAGGCTCAGAGAAAAAAAAAAGTATCATGGGTATATTTGTAAAAGAGCTACGGATACAGTAATCCGGGTAAAAGAGATTACACGGTAGAAACATCTGCGTTTGCCCCAACCTTAAAATGTAGGCTTGGATTGTGCCTCTGGATGATCCTTCAGCCAAGGAGGAACCTTGGACATTTGACTCTTACTCATGATTTGCTTCAAGTGGTACAGCACCCCATGATCCTCGGGGCCGCAGAATGTGATGGCCATACCTTCTTTGCCAGCACGTCCAGTACGTCCGATACGGTGAGTGTACACCTCGATTGTGCCCGCCATGTTGAAGTTAATGACGAGCGACACGTCGGGAATATCCAGACCACGTGCAGCCACGTCAGTGGCCACGAGAACATTTGTCCTGCCATCGCGGAACGACTGGAGTGCGGCCTCACGTTGATCCTGCGTCTTGTTTCCGTGCAGGGTGACGGCTGAGAAATTCGATGACTTAAGATCCTTGGCAACTGCGTCACAATTACTCTTGGTGTTGACGAAGACAATGACAAGCTTCCCGGTACCGTACGTGTTAAGCATGGCCCTGAGTTTGTTGCGCCGCTCATCCTCACTGACTACCCACATGGCTTGCTGTTCTACCGTATCAACAGCCTCACCAATGGTTCCGATTGTGACCATTGCCGGATGTTTGAGGTAATTCTTGGCGATTCTTTCGACGCTGGGCGGCATCGTGGCTGAATACATGACAGTCTGCCGGTACCGGAGGTTGGGTGTCAAGAATTTGGACATGATGTTTGGATCTTCGGCGTCCCGATCGTCTGGCTTCCCGTTTGATGGCGGTAGCGCAGCAAGAATCTTGTGGATGGAATCCTCAAATCCTCCATCAACCATACGGTCGGCTTCGTCGAGAACAACGTATGAGCACTGCGAAAGGACCAGCAAGTGCCTCTCCAGACAGTCGACCAACCGACCAGGGGTGGCTACGATGATCTCTGCACCGTTGCGCAGGGCAAAGGCATCTTCCTCGATAGTCCTCTTGTTTCCGATAAGACAGACCACAGTAAAGCCCATGCGCGTCGCAAACTTGATGACCTCAGCCTGGATCTGCGTTGCCAGTTCTCGGGTAGGTGCCAAAATTAAGGCATACGGACCTTCGGTCTTTGTAAACTCGTTGAGCGGAGGTAGTGGCTCGATGTAAGACAGCATGGGCAAAACGAAAGCTGCAGTTTTCCCGGAACCGGTCTTTGATATTCCTATCAAGTCTCGGCATTGAAGAGCAATGGGGATGGCAGCACGCTGAACCGGGGTTGGCTCAGTGTATCCAACCTGTTTGATGGTATCCTTGAGTACGTGAGGCAGGTTGGACTCTTCCCAGAACCGCATCGGATTGGGAATATTGTTGCCCTTTGTCACAATCTCAAGGTTAACTTTGAAGAGACGCCAGTCTCTGGGTGTCATCTGAGAGAGCTCCTTGTCTTGCCAAGGTACAAGCCTAGGGTCGTTGTAATCTCTTGTGGCCTTCTTTCTCCTGACTTGCTCTGTAGCCCCATTGGCACTCCGGTCATGAGCTCCAGTCTCCTCGTAGCGCCAAGGCTGGCTCGTATCATCCTTGGGATCCCAGTCAAAGTTGAATTTTTGGTCTGTCGTTCGCCTCCGCTTTTTGTTGGCCGAGAATGTGCTGACTTTGGCGGGTGGGCCGGTGTACCTTTCAAGGTACTTCTTCTCCTCTTGGACCTCCTCTGCGCTTCGACTACCGTTGGTTTTGGTATTCGCATCGTGTCTGTCTCTCTGGTTGTTGTTGTTGCTGCTGCTTCTGTTACCAGAGCTACCGTTACCATTGTAGTTGTCATCATCGTAAGAGCGCATGGCGCGAGGTCCCGTAGGGACGGACTCGGATTGCCGACTCCTAGATTGCTCCTGGCGCCTCATTTGCTGAAGCCCTGCAAGCTCCTCCCGCGCCTTCTGCAGCTCGCTCCGTGTTTTTTGCAATTCCTCCTGTTGGCGCTTCTGCTCTTCCTCCTCTTTTAATTTTTTTTCTTCTTCCATCTTTTTGCGCTGGCCTCTCGGGATGAAGCGTGGTTTTGCCGCCTCGGCCTTAGCGGCCTTGTGCTTTTTGAGGATCTCCTCCAGGTCTAGCGGAGCCATCTTTGTCGCTTGCTATGAGTTTTGACTTCAAAATCCGGTGGCGATGTCGTTGAAAAAAACGCTCAGGAACACACTTTTAATGCTGAAAATGGTGAATTGTCGTTGACGTTATGAGGTGAATGTGCTTCTTGGATTAGAAATTGCGAACGCGAAGTTTACTTCGGGATACGATTAACTACTGCTTCTCGACCCCACATAAGTTGCATAGGGCTGGCCAATGATACCAGACTTCCTCACTGAAGGATCCACAACGGAGTACATACGGTGTTAAATGGAATTATTAATGATTACTACTAGCTTAGCTGATTTGGCGGTCTTCGAGTTACATGGAAACATACGAAGTACGGCTTTATCTATACCGAGGTCAGATTTGTAAATAATTTTTGGAATTTGTGTTTATGTTTTACCAAATATCATTTCTGGACGAGCAAGATCATTGATGCGACCCAGTGCTAAACGATTCTGTCTCATGATATGGTCTAATTCGTACCCGAAAAAAATAATGAGAGAAACGGGCTGGTGCATGCTGAGGTAGCACTATTGATCTTACGATGTTCCTCCTCGGCCAACGTCTTGCGCCGGAGCGTACTATCTACCTATGTTTAAAAATAAGGCCGGCTTTGCCGCATACAGCAGCTTGCAATCAAAATACACATATACATACAGGGACTGTGAAATTTACTGCAGGATTATAGCTCGGCTGGAATGGACTGACTGGAATTAACAAATGACAAATATGTGAGGGCATGTAGACCATAGAGAAAGGCTGCTGACCACCCTCTTCAGGGGATGGTTACAAATTAGGTCAATAGAAAGGTGCAACGCCTCGTTCAATTTGCAGACTTTAACCAAAAGTTCGAGCCCCGTCGGCACAGGCCTTAAAACAGTTATCAGACAAGGGAAATCCTAAAGTTGGTGAGTGGCCGCCGTGCGTTCGAAAAGTAGAGAGTTCCTGGCTGAATTGGTAGATGCAGATGCTTGTCTCATCCCGTCGTTATTTTGTTGTATTTTTGTTTTACAGTTCATGAAAGAAGGGGAAAAAAATTAATCCTCACAAACTTGTGAACCGCAAATATTCTATGACCAAGACTTCATTTTTTCTCTATGCCTGGTGCCTGAACTTCGGCGTGAACCCCCTCCGGTATCTCTCGGGAGGTATGCAGCGCAGATGAAATTAAAGACTCCTATTCCCGTCTACCTGCTGAGCGCAATGTCATCAATACGGAGAATCATCTTGACAGTCTCCGCAGCGAGCTCAATGGCACTCGTGCTGACAAGGAGAGGTTGCAGTACATTCTCCTTCGCGATGTTGGAGTTGACACCTCCTGATTTGATGCTCACGCCTGCATTCTTCTCGCCCATCTCGTGACGATGCCTCAAATCTGTCACTACTTTGATGCTGTTGAGGCCAGCGTTTTCTGCCAGTGTTGTAGGCACCACCTCGAGCGCATCTGCAAATGCCTTCCAACAGATAGCCTCGGTTCCAGTAAGCTCACGCGCGCGACGTGATAGCTGGGCCGCGATCTCTATCTCCGCAGCGCCGCCACCCGCAATCAAAGCCTTCTTCTTGACCAAGCATCGCACCACGCACAACGCATCGTGTAGCGATCGCTCTGCCTCGTCGAGAATCTGCGAGTTGGCGCCGCGCACAACCACGCTGATAGTTTTGCCTGTCGACTTCGTGCCTGTGATCTTCACCAACCGGCTGCCCGAAGACTGCGTCTCCTCGATCAGGTCTGCGGTGCCCAACTTGTCCTCGGTGAAAGAATCGATATCGGCGATGGGCTTGCAGCCGGTGGACTTGCAAATAAACTCAACCTCGTCTCGCTCAATGTCCTTGATCGCTAGGATGTTCAGTTTGGCGAGGAAGTGCAGAGACAACTCGTTGACCGCATCACGTAGAATAGACTTTTGGATCAGAAGAACGTTGCACTTGGCCTTCTTGATCTTCTTGACTAGGTTGAGCAGGTAAAGGCGCTCCTCCTTGACGATCTTATCCATCTGCCTGTAGTCGTTTACCGAGATAGTATTTTCCATCTATGGAGATTAGGAATTATCCGTTAGCCGCAAGAAAAGTCACAAAGGGAGCACACTCTTGAACGTACATCCGGCTTGGGAGGGCTCAGCTGGAACTGAATCAGACCAATCTTTGCCTTCTCCATCCTGATAGGACCACCAGCGTTCTTCAAGACAGGCTGCGTCAGAACAACACCGTCAACCAGCTCGCTGTCTTCGATGGTCCCGCCGACCCTCTTTATTATACGAATGTTCTTCAGGTCCACATTGTCTGCAGTCTTGAGATCGATGGTCTTGGTGACTGCATTGACGGCCATCGGACCCAGGAGGCCTGAGTATTGCGATACAATCTTTGAGGAGAGTGATGTGTTTGCTGCCTGAAGCAGGGCAGCGGTGTCTGTAAGAGCGATGGGTTGCGACATCTCGTGGAGGACCTCTACAGAGGCTGCTGCCGCCCTTTGGAAGGACTCGGATATGACAGATGGATGAATGCCCTTGGAGAGAAGTCTGTCGGCGGCGCCGAGGAGACTGCCACAGATGACAACAACCGATGTGGTGCCGTCTCCAGCTTCGACGTCCTGAGCGTTGGAGAGGTTGACCAGCATCTTGGCTGTTGGGTGCATGACAGACATGCTCTTCAGCATTGTGCTGCCGTCATTTGTGATGATAGTTTCGCCCTTGCCGCTTCGAATCATCTTGTCCATGCCACGAGGGCCAAGAGATGTCCTGATGGCGTCGGCGACAGCTGGATAATAGGAGGAGGATCCGTCAGTGTGTCGCTCTTCAGTGTAGCGGTGACAGGACTTGTGACTTCATACCTCTAGCAGCCACGATGTTGGAAGAGCGCACAGCAATCGGCTTTTCCTTGTCCTGTTGGTGTCTTCGTTAGCTGTGGCCTTTCGCGGTCTGCACCGCTCCCATATCATCAGCGGCTGGCGCATACCCGGAAAGCCGCGTTGGCGGTATTTGCTCCTGCTGGTGCGGTGGTCGCCATCTTCGCGAGATGACAATTGACAAATAAATTTGAAAAATCCCGATTGCTAACTCCTGCAAGCTACCAATCTCCCGGCGCAGTTGGGTATAGTTTGGATGCTGGGGATAACTGCTGGTGCTGGTGCTTCGCTGCTTGCCTCTGGTGGGGTTGATGTGAATTCGCTGCTCCTGTCCCGCCGCGATGCTGGAGCTGAGGACCCGCCAACTTTTTTTTTGTAAGCTCCGAAAAGGTTCTTCCACTACCGGCCTTAGCCACACACCCTTGAACAAACCCCTAGCAACGGCGGTCAAGGTTATTACATTTTGGCTTGAACATTCTATTGACAATGATTTATGGCAGCCGATATAGGTGTTTTCGATTATGATAATCCACTTCTAGTTCCTACCCGACTTTCCAGGCACTGTGGTGGCTTTAAAACTCGCAGCTTGAATAATTTAGGTTGACCAGGCGTGGTAATAGAAGCCGAGCGCCTATAACAGCCGCAGCCGCCACTAGCCTTGGATCGGACAGGGTAGGACTGCGCTTTGCCAAGCAAGCCCGCCAATCCCAACTCGTGCAGCTCCCATCGAAGGCAACGGACTGATTACGACGTACTGTGCCTTGGGTGCCATACCTTTGAGTCCACGAAACACCATCCAAACAACAACCAAGACCGCCGCTTGCAAATCAACAAATATTTGAATTAATCACAGCAACCTCACAACCGAGCAGCTTGCATCAACCGTTAGATATTCAGAACGAGACGCAAACCCGATTCCTGATCGTCGCATCATTCCCACCAGATCCCGGGATTCTCAATCCCCAACGCAATCATGGTATGCGGTTCCCACAAACCACATATAGCTGCCCGCCGCCCGCTCCATACTAACTCGAACGATAGCCTTCCGCCACGGGTCAGAACTGGGAAAAGTACCAGAAGAACTTCGCAGATGACGAGATTGAGGAGAAGAAGATTACACCTCTTTCCGATGAGTTCGTCGCGCCCTGTCATTTGTTCCGCCGTGAATTGCATGTCCCTCGACTCTAACGCATCTCGGCCACACAGAGATATCCAGGTTCTCAAGACATACGGCGCTGCACCATATGGCGCCGCTTTGAAGAAACTGGAACAACAAATAAAAGAGAAGCAGCAGAGTGTTGACGAGAAGATCGGTGTCAAGGTATGTGTGCCTTAAGTGGAGGTTTCCAGCCTTGGATTTGCCCTGCATCTCGAAGGCCAGAAATGGCTGATAAACTTGCAGGAATCGGACACAGGACTCGCGCCACCACATCTCTGGGATGTAGCTGCCGACCGACAACGGATGTTGGAGGAGCAACCGCTTCAGGTAGCGCGGTGTACCAAGATCATCCAGGACGAAAAGGACGAGTCGAAGAGCAAATATGTCATCAACGTTAAGCAGATTGCCAAATTCGTCGTGCAGCTTGGCGAGCGCGTTAGTCCGACGGATATCGAGGAAGGGATGCGTGTTGGCGTGGACAGGAACAAATACCAAATCCTCCTGCCTTTGCCCCCGAAGATCGATGCCAGCGTCACCATGATGACCGTCGAAGAGAAGCCCGACGTAACCTACGGTGACGTCGGTGGTTGCAAGGAGCAAGTCGAGAAGCTTCGTGAGGTTGTCGAGATGCCCTTGTTGTCACCAGAGCGATTCGTCAACCTCGGTATCGACCCGCCAAAGGGTGCATTGCTGTACGGACCTCCTGGAACAGGCAAGACGTTGTGCGCTCGGGCAGTTGCAAACAGGACAGATGCCACGTTCATCCGCGTCATTGGAAGCGAGCTGGTGCAGAAGTACGTCGGCGAGGGTGCCCGTATGGTTAGGGAGTTGTTCGAGATGGCAAGGACGAAAAAGGCATGCATTATCTTTTTTGACGAAATCGACGCCGTTGGTGGAGCACGGTTTGACGACGGTGCCGGTGGCGACAACGAAGTTCAACGCACTATGCTGGAGCTGATTACCCAGCTTGATGGTTTCGATGCTCGCGGAAATATCAAGGTCATGTTTGCCACCAACAGGCCTTCCACCCTCGACCCCGCCCTGATGAGACCTGGACGTATTGACCGCAAGATCGAGTTTTCCCTGCCTGACCTCGAGGGGCGTGCCAACATTCTCAGGATTCACGCCAAGAGCATGTCGGTCGAGCGTGACATCCGCTGGGAGCTTATATCCCGACTCTGCCCCAACGCCACAGGTGCCGAGCTGCGAAGCGTGTGCACAGAGGCCGGCATGTTTGCCATCAGGGCCAGGAGGAAGGTGGCGACGGAGAAGGACTTCCTCAGCGCGGTTGAGAAGGTCATCAAGGGCAACCTCAAGTTCAACTCTACTGCCTCATACATGCAGTACAACTAATCATTCTTTTCTTGCATTGCGTTGGGAAAGATGGCTTGCATGAAGGCCTGCGGCAAACGGCGTCAGGCGCATAGTTTTAGTCAGGAACCCAGGTACGCACTGGTTGTACTAGTAGTTAGACACACTTCCCCAGGTACCACGGTACTTGATTTCATGAATCCTTAGATGAGATCTTAGGCGGGTGAATGTGAGTGATCTGCTATATACATTAAGTTCTTATGAACGAAGTTATTCCGAGTCCTGAGTATCCTTTGTTTAGTTCACCTGTCTCCCCCTTCCGGTCCATAACGTGACCTCCGCCATTACCGGGACGCAACTTCGATGCATAATCAAGCCCTGTCGTCCGGCGTGGAAATCATCCATTTCTCGTGCATCATGTCTTATAGCTTCGCGTTTGCGTATGCTTTCCCGAATTTCATCCATGTTCTGTAATCCATGGGATTCACCCAAGATAGCTAGCCATAGCAAATATCCACAAAAAAAATGTGAAATTGAAGCCCGGTTGAGCCAGTCTCATCCTTCTACCAGCCAAGGGAGCTTTTCCTGCCTGTCTCATTGGCTTACAAGTCTCCTGTACTGATCGAGGATTTACGCTGGTAGTAACCTTGAGCGAGCGTTGTCGAGTGAAGTACAAGTCGTGTTGGTAAGCAGGCTTTGCCACTGTAGGATCATGTGCGTCTCGAGATTGAGTAGCACTAAAAATCAACACATATCACAGCAACATGCGCTGTTTGCAGCAAATCAAGCCCCTCGTGACGTTGTCCTCATACAACCGCATCAGCGTTGTAAACATCCAAGACAAATGACGTCTCCGTCTGCACCTTCCTCCACGCAACACCGACTGCATACCATCTGGCGGTGACCCCAGGTGCCTGGTCTTGGCCAAGTCCGAGAAGATTCATCGTCCTCCTCGTTTCCTCCCATGCTGTTGACAGCCCCTGGGTCATCGACGTCTTCCATAAGCATCGACGATGGGTCGACGTGTTCGTGTTCCTCCCTATCCCAGCCCAGGCACTCGCGAATGCAAATGTAACAAGTCCGCATCCCACATCCCTCACAGTTAGCAAAAGAGTCCAGGTCCGATTTCTTCGTGGGCCGTCTTTGACAGATATGGCAGGGCGCAAGAGTAGACGTAGCAGGCGCTGGTGCTGAAGTCGTTTTTGCCGGTGGATGTAGCCGAGAGCTGTGGCTGGTTTGCTCGAGTGCTTCGTGATAGGATATTGAAGAGATATGTGCTACTTTTGGCTGGCGGGCATGGGCAGCCGCTATTATCCGACGATGTTGGTCTCGGCTTAGATTGTGATCCCCGTCTGCAGGTTCGCCGTCCATACGAAGTCTCTTTGTAGCTGTCTGAAGTGGAATCAATGTCTTTCTCGCAAAGAAAGCATTGTGGGTATGTTCGTCTTGGTGCAGCAGCTGGCCGCCGCTCGTCATGAGAATGGCGCGGTCGGCGGCATGATAGTGGTGCTGTCGTGGCAAGGACGTAGTTATCTTGTACTGTACAGTCGAGTTGTATGCATGCCGATTTTCTTCAGGCTCTGCGCTGTCGTCTTCCCCTCGCCTCCGCTTCTTCGAAGTGCTAACCATCGGCTCTTGCTGCGTCACGGACGGCATTGCATCCAGGACGCTTAGTACCAGCTGCTGCGGCTGGCTCTTGGTCGGGATGGATATTGTGGGCAATGCACGATTGATCGGTGGCTATTGAGTGAAATCGTCTGATAGCTTGCTGCGGGCAAAGGCCAGAAACCAAGAATCTGTGCCTTGGACTGTCCAATCGTTCAAATCAAGGCGGAAATGAAGCGAGCGTGAAAGAGCGAATAGTTTACGAAGAAAGAAGAGTAAGGAAGCCTTGTTAGGTGTTGTTGTGGATACATGGATAGCAGTAGGTACCGGAAGGAACTTGGCCGGGTGCCGTTGCTAGCGGCCGTTGCTACCTGTGCTTCTGGTAGCAAGCTTGTCGAGAGTGCCATGCACTGATTGGCACTGACTGCAACAGGGAAGCACCAGCGGGGCGGGTCTCCAGGTAAGGAATAGTGAGTACATTCGACTGGCCGGGGTGGAAGGTGCGCTGGCAACCGAGAGAATGGAGCCAGTATCACACCAACCAATCGGCATTGATGATCAAAATCGTCAGATCCATCGAGCTGATAATTACGAAGTAATAGAGGGGCGGCCGTGTATGGATAAGATTCAATCGGACAACCAGACCGAATCTCCAGATAGCATACAACAGACTTTCCATGCGACTTTCAGCAGATGTGTGCACTCATAAATGTTAGATCTTGCTCTGAAGTCAAGCTTGACGAGTTGCGGCTCTTCTGTCTGCCTGACTACTGACATGTTACTTGGTAGTTTAGGTAGGGTACCTTGGTAAGTTGTTAAGGTCGGCAGGAAGGTAGGTAAGGTAGGTAGGTACCTATCTGCCTTTGACTATCGTACCTATTGTAGATAGAACCGGGTCACGTATAGGTCCCGACCCATTCCGTGCATTTGTTTGAAGCCCACCGCGAGTGTTTTTTTTTACCAGTATTCGGTTTCGTCACGCTGCTGAACGGGACCAAAAACTATTAACCAGCTACGGTAGATTCACAAAGTACCTATAGGTCGGGTGCCTGGTAATGGAGGTAGCTTAGTTCAATTGGCTCAAACAAGATGAGACTCGTAGCATAAACATTATTTTCAGAGGGACGGTCCTCCACATGAGGTAACTACCTTACCTGCTTACAGTAGTCTGCACCTCGACTGCTGAACATGGGATGTTTTCAGTCAAATCTGCAGGTACGCAAGGAGGAAGTGTTTATCGAAAGAAATTGAACATGCAGGGCGATTTCAGGCAATCAAAAACAACTTACCGCATTGTCTCATCATCAATGTAACTGGCCAGGATAGGCCTTCTAGAAATTACGCGTCACTTTCCCACATCCCCAATCGGAAGTAGCAATGCATGGCACGAGATGGGGTGTTCGTGTCAGTCAGTCAGCTGGATCAGGCTGTATCACGTGATTGATTAGATCGTTGAAGGAGGCGCCAGCCCATCGGCTTGGCTCGACCGCTAGAACTGGGGAATTCGCGGCTGACCAAATCCCCAAACCTACCGGCCCATCCTCGCCGCTTTCACTTTACTACATCACCTGCATTTTTCCAACCCATCACATCTGCCCCAGCGATTACCTATAGCCATCCTTTGGACCGCGCACGTG
>JAVHJQ010003281.1:0-17317 GCA_031306095.1 Pyricularia sp. CD86 | reverse complement strand
CCCTTATATATACAGAGCCCGCCATCTGTCTTTGATCATTTCAAGCACCAAAGACCTTGACCTTGGACTCGAGGGGAGCAAACTCCTTCTCGCCGGGGGTGCCGACCTTGTTGCCGAAGACGAGCTGGGCGTTGAGCTTCCACTCCTTGGGGATGCCCCAGGTCGAAGCGACCTTGTCGTCGACGATGGGGTTGTAGTGCTGGAGGTTGCAGCCGACGTTCTCCGAGTCGAGGGCGACCCAGAGGGCGTACTGCAGCATGGCGTCCGACTGAGTGGCCCACAGAGGGAACTTGTCGGCGTAGAGGGCGAACTGGCCCTGCATCTTCTCGACGACGGTCTGGTCCTCGAAGAAGAGGATCTAGAAAAGTGGGTGGAAGAGTGTGATTATCAGCAAGTGCTGCAAAGAAAAAAAATAGTGAGGGGGAAAAAAAAAACTTACAGTGCCAGCGCCAGCCTTGAAGCCGTTGTTCCTGGCCTCAGTGGCGGCCCAGTTCTCAGCAGGCACGATGGCCTTGAGAGTCTCGGAGACAAGGTTCCAGAACTTCTCGTGCTCGTCACCGAAGAGGACGGCGACGCGGTTGGACTGGCTGTTGAAGGACGAAGGGACGTGCTGGATGGCCTCGTTGACGATCTCCTGGATCCTGTCCTTGCCGACGGGCAGGTCCTTGCCGAGGGCGTAGTGGGTGCGGCGCTCCTTGATGAGCTTGATGAGGCTGTTGGAGGACATTTTGGCGGTTTGTTGTTGCTGTGAAAGGGTGGGTTGGATGTGTTGTTGTCTCTGGAAGAATGCAGCTGGAGAGGCAAAGAAGCGTTTGGGTGCAGTGGTTCGTACGGAAGAGAGAAGCGTACGGGCGACTGAGGAATTCATATAGAAGACTGCGGAAAGACAGACTACAAGAGCGAATAGTAGATAGCGATGGATGAGGGGTCGATGTGGAGCACGAGGCGACCGTGGAGCTTCTGCTTTATAGTGGTGGGCAGGGTGTTGCATGTTGTCGTGTTGTCTAAAGTTCAGGGTATCCTCTCTTTTTTGGATTTGTAAATATTACTGTACACCTGCGGACTGCGTGGGAATTCGGCTCCCGAGGCTCTAGTTGGGTCTGGGAACGATGGATAGCGGCCCCACGTCAATGGTCAAGGGTTGCACCACTCGGCCCAAGGGTACAAGTCGTTGTTGAACGTTATTGCTTTGCAGGAGGATCTGTAAAAGAAACAGGAGAAGCCTAGGATAGTCAATGAAGAAGAAGGAAAGTATCCTAGTCACTCTGTCCAAGCCTTTATGTTCTGCCGTTTGTTATCATATTTTTTGTTCTTGACGATCCTGGATGCCGGCGATCTTTTGTCGCGTACATTGTCTGATTCTCCACCGCAGCCAGCTCTGTCAGTTATAATTTTCCCAATCCAGTCAAACCCGCGCAGTCCTACCCCTCGCCCACAGCCTAGCTGACAAGGATTGAAAAGGCTTGTTTGTGCTGTCTGTTAGTAGAGTACCTTGGGAAATCCTTATTGTTCTGAAAGGATTGCCAAGTTTTTTTTTTTTCTCTACTAGTTAGTCTTGCTGTATATCGTTGTACTACACAACGTGGTAGGTAGGCCCTGGCGTTCTGGACTTCTGCTTATGGATTGATTGCTGATGTGCTACCGTGGAGACTTGGCGTCATGTTCCATTCCCCTTTCAGACAGCATTGCTGCTGACCAATCGCACAACATGAAGGCGAGACAAGAGTTAAGACACTGGAGCCAATGAGAAGCAATACCCATGGAGGCTTGCGTTTTGTCTCAGTCAGCAGTTTAGCATGTCTAACGGGTAATGACGGGGAGGCCGGTGGGCGATCCTCGTGCTTTCCTAAGCATCGCTAATCAAAAAAAAAAAGACCCACACCGCTTTGAGTGCATCAGTTGGCTAGCTGGCCTTCTGCTTGCTGGTTTGAGTGCTGTTTATGAAGACTTCCTATAATGCAAAATATAACAGTTTTTGCTATTTATGGGTCCTGTTGGATGTGTTAAAGACGATACAGAGAAATACAGATACAAAACACCAGTAATAAAAATAAAGGGCTTACAAATGGCGCAATTCCCCGTCCGTAGGGATGAACTTCGTACAACTCCCAGGGTGTCTAATAAACTCCATGGCATGAATAGCCGAACACCTTCTCAACTGTGCCAATTGAGCACCAATTAGTCTCGCATATACAACTGTAATATATATTCTAGCTACCAACAAAATGGTCTTGCGCCGTGAGGCATGCCAAGCAACTGCTCTAGAGTCCATACAAAGTAAATAGTCCCATGTTTTGTTGCGCCTAACAAACTCCAATGATTCTAAAATGTCACGCTCCCTACCAGTCCCATCGTCCCATGTTGTGATACAAGTTAGTATCGTAGGTGAAAAAGAGTTGCCAAGAAAATATTGCCCAAATGCTGTTGGGTGAAAAAGAAAAGTAGCAACAACATCAATACCAATAGAGACTACCACGTCTCGGCAATGTACTGCCCCACCTCCTTCTTCAGATCCCAAAACTTGTGCGCCTCATTGCGCCCCAGGTTGCCCTTCTCCATCGCAACCTCTACAAGGGCCTCCTCCACGCCCTCTCCCATGCCTCTGCTCGAGCCGCAGACGAAGACGCGCCCGTCGACCGAGTTGATGATGTACCACACCAGGTCGGCCTGCGCCCGCACCTCCTCCTGCACGTATCGGCCCTCTCCACGTCGGCTCTCGACCACGCGCTTGACCTCGTCCTCGTGAACACCCCACTCGCCGCTGTAGATCTCGTCCACCAGCGAGTCGCGCACTCCCTGGAGTACCCACACCTTGTTGGCACAGTTGGCCGTCTTGAGGCGCCGTTGAACGAAGCCTCGGAACGGCGCGATACCCACTCCCGCCCCGATCAGCAACATGGGCCCGTCTGACATGAACTGCTTGGCCAGCGGGTTGGCCATGAGACCCTTGAACATGGGGATGTACACCTCGGGGTCGGCAACGCCGGCCTCCTTGGCTGCAATCCACTTGAGCGCCTGCCGCTGGAAGAACCCAGAGCCGATGCCAGTCCTTGTGCCGGTTCGCCAGTCGCTGTCGACATGTACTGTAACGGCGATTTCAATGATGCGGTGACGCTTCCCGTCCTTCTCCTCAAACGACATATGAGGATCATTTGAGAGGGAGTAAAACCGCGGCATCAGCGGCTGAAGCACTGATAGAAGCTGGTCGAGAGGCGGCTTGGAGTTGGGGAATGCGTTGAGGAGTTGCACTAGAGAAACATGCGGTCCTGTCCTGAAGTCGCAGAACACTCCTTGGCCCTCGGCGGCGCACAGGAACATGAGAACATTCTTCTCAACCTCATCCGTGGTGTGCTCTGCTAATATTCTCAACAGGTGCTTGGTGGGCGGGTACGACTGCAGGTCCGAGCACCAAGTCAAAAGGGCACGCCTGGTAGTAACCAGCTCCCTGGGCTTGTCATCTCCCCAGACCGTTGGCCAGCGGCCGTTCGTAGTACGTAGGAGAACCGGCTTGTCGCGGAGGAAGCGCGGGATCAGGAGAAGATCGAGTATCTCATCGACCACAGCAGCATCGTTGGGCGCAGAGACACCAATTGCACCGCCAACCTTGAAGTCGACACCTTCGCTGTCTGGGTAATCGGTAATATCGAGATCAAAGTGGAAGGTCCGCTTCTCGGCGCCTGGGCGCGTCAGCTCACGGGCGCTGTGGATCTTGGCAGGGTAGACATTGTGTGGCGGGTGTGGCTGAACGAATTTTGGTGGTTGGATCTGTGTGTCGGTATCGTCTAGTTCCAGGCCTTGTAGCTTCTTGGCGGCCTCGTCCACTGTCGCCTGTTCTGTTTGAATCCCGTGCTGTGTCTCGGTCTGGCCGTTATCGCCGAGTGAGACACCAGAGTCTGCAGGTGACGGTGCGCTTTCCATCTCCTTCTTTTGCTTCTTGATCGGCTCGAGAAAAGCTGTTTGCTCGGGCATGTCGGCGACATTCGTCAATTTGCTGGGGATCGCATCAATCTTAAGGAGAAGCGATTGGAAGGCATCATTTTCTGATAACCGAGGCTTCTCGAACTGGAGGCCGTCCTTCTTGGCGGCATTCTTAAAGCAGCATCCGCCGCCACAGCACCGACTGACGACCTCGGCAGTAGACTCGCCAGTGATGCGTTGGATGTCGGCGGCGTTTTGAGCAATTAAACGTGTTGAGGCACGACGGCGTCGCGTCTGTGCGAGAGGCTCCTCGAGCTCGTGGTCATCTGTCGAGTCGGAGAATGTAAGGGATGGCGCTACCGAAGGGGTCCGAGGCTCCTCCGGGATGCACCCCGACGTAGACTCGGCCAGTATGGTGTCGAGCCTCGACTGCATTGTAAAGGTAAAAATTGAGCGATGTATTGAACTTGGAGGTGGGGATAATGGGGTACCAAGTTTGGGTATAGGGGACGACAATGAATGCGGTTGGGTGGCGGAAAGAAAAAGTCGTCGACAGGTGATATTTCCTAGTCAATGACCGGCGTGCATTGGGGTGTGTGGGAGGGGTGGTTGAAGAATTAATTGATGGCTTTGAGTGGTTGAGAGTTGGTTATCAGATCTCAATAGGGGGATCAGATAAACGTGAAAAGAAAAATCCGCCGGCCGGCAAGTCTCACAGGTCGGGGTGTGCAGGTACCAAGGTGGCGGTAGCGAGAAATTTCTCACAACTTAAAGCAGAGAGAAGTCTAGATGTAGAGCAGGATATGGCAATCGTAATGAGATTGCTAAGCAGTTATTAAAAGATATTAGACTAGTTATAATCTTCAGGTATTTGGGATTTCAATCTGACTGAACATGACGGATCAATGTTATCAGATTTAGAGAGTAGCGGAATGCCATGTTTATTACTGATGCGCCCATCGGGCTGATGAAATACCGCACAATGCGGATCAAAGAGAAAAAAACGAAAATAAGTGGGGGGCGTACCCAAGCCCCTCCACCAAGCCGAGAGAGAGAGCGGAGTTGCAGCCGAGATCAGGAACCGACCGAGTTCGATTCACACAGCCCTCCCTCAAGCCATTAAGCGCCAAAAAGGTTCGATCCAATTCCAACTGGCCAGGGCAGGATCCCCATACCTTGCAAAACCTCATTTTTACTTTGATCAAACTCGTCATGCCAACAGGCCATACCACTTTCATTAGAAGCTGCCAAATTTTTTAAAGTAACACCAATGGTTTGATTTCCGATTAGCTTAGGATATCCCCAAGGTCACGTTGGCGGTCACCCGATGCCGGGTGGAAATGTCGCCACTTTCTTTGCACTACGTAGCAATTACATCCGTTCGCCGCCTTTTCTTCCAGTCTTGTCGCCCCGTCCAGGTCCAGGCTTTTTCCTCATGCATTACATTGCCCCAAAGGTTCTTTCTTGTCTACCCAACATTGACTCGCCCGGACCACCCGACGAACGGAGAGATGATTCGAACCGAATGTCGAGCCGAGGAGGGCAATCCGACACTGCATTTTAAGTTTTTTTTTTTAACTTATTTCGTTCCATTATTTTAAACGCCCACGTTTCTACCTAGTAGGAAATATATCAAGCTCACAACCACCAGTCAATCTACTTGTACATACATTTAAGCGTATGATGTCAGCTTCCTACCTAGATTGTCCTAACTAGTTCCAGGCCAAATAGGAAATTCCTAAATCCTGGCCAGTCCGACGGGTCGGATCACAAATCCAGAACCACACGATGATCTAGATATGAAAGCCCATTATTTGCAGAGTCCGACCTCGGCGGTCGGTCACGAGTCGGGCCCAGTATATCACGACATGCTTTATTTTTCTGTTTTGCATCATCGAGAGTGGCTCCCCCAGGACTTGCCTCTAATCTCATCTCCAGTATCTAATCAATCTACTGCATTACCTGGCCCACCGTCATGCCGACGCAACGTGTCAGAGGATCTGATAAAATAAGCCCCGTTTATTCTTTTTAGAGTTCTACGGATACAAGAGCCCAGCGACGGGGAATTGGTTCCTTGTTTCTTTCATTGGTAGGCAAATCCAAAATAGAAGCTGCAGTGCTATTCTAAGTACGAAGTAGTACTACATAGGTGCCGGTAGGTTGTTTTGTTGAGTTTCTGGGCTTAATCATTTTCAAAAGTCACACAAGCACGCAGCTTGGCGTTTCTGTACCCAAACTCGGTGAACCGCCAGCTCCTGCATGCAGTGGTCATGGTATCACCGGGGGCAAAACGTCCGCAACGTTATCTATTTGGAGCCGGCTGGGATTGCCAAGCAAGATGAGGTTCTTCGGCAGAGTCCCTCCCTGATTGACAAAGGGTTTTCATTGAAAAACTCAACCACTGGGTTTGCTAAAGGCTTGTTGGGTCCACCCGTAGACGAGAAACGACGAGGTTGGGATACTGGAGAAGTAATTTCCACCCCCGGCACGCCACACCCAACTATTGTATCTGATGATCAGATAAGATCAAATCTTTCATCTCCCCTGACTCTACTCATTTCGTGTTTCTCTAGTTTCCGGGGGCCACCGGAGTCAGTTTCCGGTCTTTTATCTATGCATGGAGCACCTCGGAACCTGACCATCATTGCATGCTTCCAAGTTCCAAACAAATGTTCGACCCCCCGGCTAAACGGAAACTCTGCATGGCTTGTCGGTTTCTTCTATTTTCTCCCCGTTACTTTCTTTAGATCCGACCCCTTCTCTTTGATCTCGAACCCTTGGTGCTCCGTTAGATTAATAATGCCCATCCCTATTTGGCATTTGCTACTCATCACTTCTCGAACCCCATTCACCAGAGTTTCGGTTAAGACAGGTTGGTCAAGTTTCAACCCGATGAAATTATGCGTCTTGAATTGTGTTTCCTACTCCTTCGGCGTGGATCGTTCAACCCAATGGGTTTAACCAAGTTGTTGCCTGAAGAAAAAGCATCTTTATATCGCCATGCTCTCCGACCCCGGCCTTGCTCCCCTTTCCCCTTTTCCCCTTGTATCGCCAACCCTTTGGGCCCTCCCTCTTGATAAAAAGAATGTTGGTCCGCATCGGCGAGGTAAACTTTTTCGCGGCTCACCGATTTTTGGTTAGGAACAGCCCGCTCGGCTATGCTTCCGATTGTCATGTGGCATTCAACGGCAGTTGGGAAGTTCAGGCATAAGATCCGTTAGTTGCGCTCACACCAAGCGTGTGCAGTCAAGCCAAGCGGCTAGGCATCCTTTGCCACGGCAAATTCGTACGCAAGGTCAGTACGAAACAAGACCAGACCTGTATCACAGAGGCGCTGGAAATATAAACAAGAACAAGTTGGGTAGCTGATCTTGGCATGTCAGCTTACCCTCTTTGCCCAGCAAGCAAATTTTCTTTTGTTCAACCCCTAACGCGAATCAAGCCGAACGTGAATAACCTGACACGCTCTCTTCTGTGTATCACTGGCCGCCATCTGCCGTCGGCTAGACATCTTCGAGAGGGAGAAAAAGGTAAAGCAGGGCCGACACGTCTGGCGCCTGTATATTTTTTTTCTCACTCACTCACTCAATCATTTGTTCATTCTTTCTTTCTCTCATTCACAAAGGGAACAAATCTAGTCAGAGTCTGGTAGTCTCGAGCGGGATGCAGCACTGGTCTAGAGACCGATGACAGAGCACGGTAGTCGTTGGTCGGAATGAGGTTCTGCGTACAGGCCCACTGATCACCGGGGCAGCCATGACGGCCTGCTCTACTCCGGCCCGGAAGCACAGAGAAATCCTACAAATTTCCGTGACAGACACCATGCGGGTCAGTCATATGTGCACCATTGTGAGAAACTCGCCTCTAGCCATGCGTGGCGCAATCTGGCGTCGGAACACGGGGGGATTGTCCGTCGGTCTGGCGTAAAAGTATTGGCGCTGACGTGGAACCCGTCTTGCTGTGTATTTCACAATCCATAGATCACGCAAAAGTTCATGGTCGCTTTCCGCACAGAGTTCAGATGCGTCGATAGATCGTGATCAAAATACCAAATGCTCCTAAGAGAAAAACACGCCCCAAACCACCATGCCCATGGAATATGAGCACCCCGAATTAGTCTTATTATCTGTGAGAATTTCATTCGCTAAAGAAAAGGCAGTCACGGGTTTGTGACATCGCGATTGATCGATACGTAAGTAGAGTTCTAGACTAGGTCAATTAGGCCAAAAGAAGAAGAAAAGACAAGACAAGAGGGGAAAGAGACGAGAGAGGGGAAAGCCACCTGCAGGGAAAAAAAGACAAAGAAAAAAAAAAGTCTCGACAACAAATACAAAAAACGCCTGGTGCCATGGATACGCCACTGGATTGCCATCCGGTTGCCTGTGCTTGCTCGTTTTGTGCTTAAAACCACAGTATCTTCAAAATAGCAATTACGAATCAACCCCCACCTCATCAAAGGAGACGAAATAAAGAAAAAAACAATAGCAGCCAGTCAAAGATAAGATGATGTGCTGATAAACAAGTGACAAGTCGTGCGGGTATACTCTCAGAACTCAGCCTTTCTTGATCGGCCGTTCGATGCCCTCCCCTACGCAATGCAAGACTCCCCAAGACATAGAAAACATGTTCGCCCCCTAGACTCCTTTCCAATTCTCATGTGGGTAGCATCACTTCACACATTCTCTCTAAACATTGAGTCCTGACAAGGGCCTGGCATGGCTCTTTAGACTCCCAACCAGAGTTTCACGTAGCACGTGCTCAGGGAACACCACCCCCACCGGGAAATGCGCCTATCTTCCTGACATGGCGCTGTCACTCCTGTCACGCCCAGCGCCTTCTCGAACAGCATCGTTATAGCTAGGAATTGGCGGGCTGTGTGGTGGCCTAGAACCCGTACCGCTCCTCACCGTCGCAGAAGACGCGCCCCGACTCCTGTTGGTAATGGATATCAATGGCGCATTATCGCTGTCAAAGCTATTTCGGCGACTTCCGCTGGTCTCCGAAGGTGTTGGGCTGGAGTATTCAGGTGGCGGCGCGTGGTGGCTAGAATCCAAGCCAAGGCCGAGCGGCGGCAGGTTCGACCTCGTCAGCGATTGATCTGCAGGGGCTGCAGAAGAGGAAGAAGTTCCAGTGCTGTATGTGGTGGGGTTCCGGCTCGGCTCGCCTGCTTCGTCGGTCGGAATCAGATGGGCCAGAGATATATCGGTTGGACTCCTGACAGGCCCTGGACTTGTAGGCGGCAAGGACCTGAAGTTCCCAGAACGCGAGCGGCTGTGTCTTGTGTCGACAGGATGCTGCTGTCTGGAGTATGACAAAACAGATACGCTCTGTGAGTGGCCTCTGGCTGGCGCATACCCATCCTTCCTGCCCGACTCTAGCAAAATGCTCCCTTGCTCCGAGCCATACGGAGGTGGTGGCGCCAGAGATCCGTTCATCGGCGCCAGACCCCACTTCTTGACATTGGCCTCGATGAATACGAAGCCAGCCTGTCCAAAGTTGACGTGAACAACGCAGGGACCATTGGCACCAATAGAAGGGAAGAAGTTCTGGGTTTTAAGTCCCTGCGCAACATCCTCAAGCCTTTTGCCGTTGCGAGTAAAGAATATGGCGCCCGTCCGCGGTCTGTATCCAACACCGATCACGTCTCCTTGGACAAATTTCGGGCCGTAGTTAGTGCCCTTGAATGGCTGGTTGTATCGGCGGGTTCCGTTGGAAAGGTAAGCGATGGAGTGCTTGTGGTAGCCTGCATACCGACTGGGTTAGGAAACGAGTACACGGGGGCCCGGCTATGCACGCAGGGTGGAAATACCTGGTAGTCTGAACAGCGGATATGGCTTTGTTGACATTCCGATGCTCATTAATGTAGTATCTGGCTTTTCGTAGATCTTGGCTTCCCAGTAGTAAACCTCATTTTGCTTGGGAACTGGGAGGTTACTCAAGACGCAGCACTCCGAGTCAAAGAACTCGATCTCTGTTCGAGCCTCGACGAAGCAGTTGGCAATCTCCAGCTCGGGTTCAAACTCCCAGGCTGAAACGCCCTTTTCTTGAATGGCCAGGTATTGTGATAGTGATATTTGCGTGTCCATGGATTCGGGAGGGTTCGCCTCGATGAATGCTGCGATGGTGAAAGTAGGTAGTTAGCCACCGAGCCAAGCGAAAGACGACAGTTCCCCTCGGAAAGGAACACGATGCTTTTGAGCCGCCATACCTTTAGCTCTTAGGTATTCCGTTCTTTGCATATCATCCATCGTCTCTAGCGCCTCCTCCTCCTCCCTAGCAAATGCTTGCTCGTCGTCATACTCTCCAGGTCCTCGAATGCCATCTAAGAAGATACGACCCTTTGACGTGAATTTCGCACAGTAAAATAGGACGATAAGAATGGCCAGAAAGACCGCGATGCCGAAGGCGGACATGAGGCCGATGACGACGCCTCTTATTGAGTTTGTCGGCGCCATGGCTGCGGAGCTCTCTGACGAGATTGTGTGATTTGAGGTTTTGTTTGAAATCGAGCGATAAGGCTCTTAGGATTAAAATAAAGAAAGACCCGGCTGGACCGTGGGTCACTTGATGCTTGTTTGTTGTCGCCGTCGGTTAAGACGTGACGGTAGGTGGGTGGCGTCACCGCCAGTAAGTCAACATTCGCAGATCTCGAGTCGGGGGGCCTCTCGTAGTCGAATGTCGGTCGATTGGGAAACGCCTTATCGGATGTGACAGCGTGCGTCTGTTCGGGATTTGGCGGTCGTTAATTCAGTCGACCGGCGATGCAAAGAAAATAAGATAAAATAAATGTTAGGGAGTAGCGCAGTTGAATGGCGATAAATAAAAGAAAAAGATAGAAAAAAAAAAAGAAAACAAAAAAAACAACAAGATTCGTGGTTGCAAGAGAAGGCAGACTGGAGAAACCGGACCTGTGTCGGATCGTCTGGAATAGCAACAACGGGCTTTTGGCTGGGAATTTGGTGGAGATGGATTGGATGGACAGGCTAGCCCACCCCGGGGATGTTCTCACTCAAATCGGGGTGTCTGTACTGGTGGCGTCAGGCTTGTGGCGGGCTCCACTTCAAGTTGGCACTTCTGCAACCAACATGAACGTACCTGCTTCTGCCCTGCCCGGCCAGGCTATGTGGTTTATGGTTATGGGATGTCTTGGAATGTTTGCTTAGAAAGGGTCCGTTTTTTTCAATAACTCGAATGCTCACCCGAGAGCAGCATTAGGCTAAAAGCATCAGCTTACAAGTGCTTGGTACTAATAGTAGACATGGTTCACTACGGGAATACGAATTAAAACAGACAGACAACTTAAAATTCTGTGGTTGGAAGAAAAAGAATAAAAAGATAAAAAAAAAAGATAAAAATACACAATGGCGAAAACCGTAACACAGGACCTGGTGCCGATAGTCCGTACAAAGTGAAGCGAGGCGGGCATGCAAACCCACGTGCAGATGCGCCCTGACTATTGGACACAAGCGCAGCGCATGGCTTAAATGGGCCATAGAGGGGATGTCCAAACAGAAACTTCGAGATAAGGGGATTTGGAAGAAATACCATACGAGCATCCAGAACGTCGCTTACTACCTTACCTAGAGTTTTGCTGATGACGCTGTAATGAAGCAATCTAATCAACGGTTTACAGCAATTATCTTGCTACCAATTTGACAGTTTTGGTTCTTGCCTTGAACTTGTCGAACAAGGACTCGACTTCGAATCAAGGACCACCCCTCTTTGAAGTGGAGCATCCAAAAGAGAGGGGAACAAGTCTGAGCGGGCGCCTTGTTAGTGCCTGCAGCATAAGGGCACGCACCACCCCTATTGCGGCGCGGGGGAGAACCATGTACCTTTCTTCTTTTTCTCTCCCTCTTCACGGTGTGGGGCTGGGTTCGGGGCAGATGTTATGACGCCAGCCGGGCGTGAATCGAATCTTAACAATCAGACTGCGCCGTGCTGACAGAAACTCTCCTTTTTTTTTTTTTTTTTTAAACCGTTCCACTTCCAAGCCTTTCAAGCCTAAAGAACAGCATTCTTGAGACCGCGCCCATAGGGCCGAAACCCCCATCAGATTTAACGGAAGTCATTTATGGAGAACCATCTTCTTGCACTTGTTTTTTGTTCATATTTGAAAACGCACCCTAGTGTCGATATAGAGTGGCACCCGGATAATTGGTCAAGTCAGCACGTTGCAAAAGAGAAAGATAAGTTAGTTCTAGGCTGGAAGATGATAAAGAAGCAAAAAGAAGAAGTAAAAAAAAGCCAATGCCATCATCCTTGGGTCGAATTTCCAAGATCGAACCCAAAATCTGGGCTGTGTTGGGGCTCTGCTCAGGCAACAACAAGGATCCTTGTCTGGGACGTTGTGGTTTCAACCTAGCTCATCATCGTTTCAACGATCTGTTCAGGTCTAGCTACAGACCAGACTTGCACGACACATGGTCAATTCAGGTAAGTAAAGTACTGGGCCGGGCTAATAGTTACAGCACGTATTACTAGGAATCAATTTATAGTATGTCAAATGTCATGTAGGGTATGCATGTACTCGTACCATTCAAATTACTTGCATAAAAAATGTCATGCCATCTTTCCCATTCTATGCAACCAATATGAAAAGAGAGGGGGTGATCGCAGGCAGCCGAGGCGCATACATTTATTAGCCAGTCTCTTATATACTTTGTGACCATATGGGTTCACAGGACTGGAGGACTTGGAATACACAGCCAAGGTCGTTCAGGTTTGTTACGTGGTACATGGAAAGGGGTATGATCCAGCAATGGCACCCAAAGAAGCAGACTACGGTACACACAATAGTGACAGTACTGAATTACCAACGTCAAATCACCTCGACACAAGTGGATCTGTAAGTACTTCATTTTTGTTGCTTCAAAATAAGTACATTATCCGCCCCAACACTGAAACTATAGGGGACACCGCAACGGTTGCCAAACATGCTGTTTCTAGTATGTACATACCTCCTTTTTCTTTTTCTTTTTCCAAAATTTTAAAAACCAACCAAGTTTAATAACATCAAGAAATAAAGAATCAAAAGAGTCCAACGCCAAGCAATGCATTCTTTGCGCATATAACTTAGTCAAGTCATGTCACGACATCCATGACATGCCTGACATAACTCAATTGCCATTATCATCTTCTGGCGGCGGCGGCGGATCAAAGTGGGCCTTGCCCGCATCGACAGCGAGTTGCTCGTCGATGCGTTGCGTCAGCAATGACTTATCCTCCGCATTCTCCAACCGCTTCCATGTCGTGATGCGGCCTTCGTTCATATCAAACTCGTACATGCGAATCCGCCTGTCGTATCCGCCATACCCTGCATAACCCCCGAAACCTACGCCGCCGGCGTAGCACATCCACATTTTGGGTTCCTGCTCGTTCATCGAGAGAGCGCAGTAGTCATTGACGTGGTCACTACGGAAAATTAATATCAGTGTATCATTGATGTAGGAGATAGGGGAGAGGAATCAGGGTTTCAACTCACTGTCCGCACCCAACCAACGTAACACCCTCGTTGACTAGCGCATCTCTAAAGCCAGAGTTGAACACGGGCGCCGTCACCGGCTCCACGTACTTGCCGACCATGTACTGGTCTGGCTCACGATACTCGGGCAATGGAATATGGATGAAAGAGACGTCTAGATGGATGTGTGTGTAGGCCTTGTGCTTTTGTTTTAATCCCTGCGCCGTTTGTTGGAACCAGTCGATCTGCGACTTCTTCAGCCAGTCATAGCCGGGATATTTGCGCTCGTTAGGCGAGTATGAGTGCGTGTCAAGCATGTAAATGGTGATGGCGGCGTGCGATGACATGCCGCGTCCTAGTACCTCAATGTAGTAGTTCCCAACGCCGTCGACATCTTCAGGCCCGGCAGTGGAAAGTGAATAGGGGAGAGCCTCTATGATGGCCATCTGAGAGGCGCGGGACATGACACCCTTTTCGTCGTCATGATTTCCGAATATTGAGACGTAAGGAATCTTACGCTGTATCAAAAGGGCTGCGTATTTGAAAATTGCCTGTCAAAGCTATCAGTCGATCTGTGCATTGAAAGACGACCATCGCGGTTCCTGCTTACCGACTGCACATCGGGGGCGGTACCGCCGTTGACCTGATCCCCGCTAAGGACTACCAGATCAGGCTTCTCGTCGTCGAGCATCTTGGACACGAACTCGAGTGTACGCGGATCGGCCTCGCATTTGCCCCCGTGATACGAGTCTGGGACCGCGTCCCTACAGTGACCGACACCCGTACTCAGATGCAGGTCAGCAACCTGCATGACCTTGAAGTTGCCGTTTTCCCGTACCCGCAGCTTCGGTTTTGGTATTTCGGCTGGCTGGCTACCCCGGCGAACGGTAAGGTGTGCGCTGGGAATGCTAGAGCTTGCATCGAGGATCAATGGCGTGCCAACAATCTCCCAGCCAGGTCGCACCTCCACGGCATCGTCCCCGAAAAGCAGGTCAACGGTCGTGATAGCCCTGTTGCTGTCACCAGCGTGAAGCTTCCCTGAACGCTTGAGCCACAAGCCACCAGGTCTTGACTCCCACGCTTCGCCAGGCCGGCCCTTTTTGCCGTTCTCCGAAGGATCAAGACGACCCACAGTAACATCGATGACAACCTTGTCGTCGCCTTTGAGCTCCGACTCTTTCTGCCTTCGAATGTGCAGCCATGCGCTGGATGCAAAGGCCTTACCCAGGTACAAGTCCTTCTCAACACGGTGCCAAATCTCCGGATCTAGTTTGCACGACGAGAATGGGTTCAGGCCGGAGCATTTTTGTATTGTGATATCGGTTACGAGCAAGCCTGGGTGGTGCTGTGGCATGTACTCGTGGATTGAGTTGGGAAGGACTCGAAAGTTGCGGTCGAGGAAGAAAACTATAAGGAAGCAAGCCAAAGCCGCTGTCGTCACCTGGATGGCGGTGCGCACCTAGAGATGGAGGGATGGCGACAGAGGTTAGCATTGTAAAGGGCAGGGGTAAATGATGAGGCGGCCGAAACTCCGGATTGGAAGAGCAACTTACTATCCTACGCGCCATGATGGGCAGACGGAATCGAGCGAGACGGCACCGGGCGTACTCCTCGATACTGTCAATACGAGCTCGCTGTCTTAGCTATGAGGTGCAATACGGATGGAATGTGTTGGTGCACGTAGCAACGGATGCCTGCGTTGCCGTCCAGAGGCCAACGAGCATCGTATACCGCGTCGTGGCTGGTCCACTCCGATGTTCCTTTGCAATTAAGGGTCCGACGAGTGTGGAGCTGTCAAAGATGTCCCCGTCGGATATGATACGACTCTCCTGGAAACAATTGTGTCGCGTGCAGCCTTTTGCGACAGGGTCTTTTCCCGTTGCAGAAACAGAAGTAGAGCGTCGTCGGCACTTGAGAGCTTTATGGCGTCCGTGGCGGCAGCCTGTCGATGAAAATTGAGCAATTCAAAATTCGAGGTTGGCGGAAAGAGCAAGGGTACAGAATGAAAATCAATCAATCGAACAGTTCGGGAATGGGCCGGCCGAATTGGTCAAAATCCGGGGTAGCGTAGCAGCCGGTGGCAGTGGAGGAGCGGCGAGAATTAAATACAATGATCGCACTGGAATCAACTTTGCACAATGACTTTTGATCAAAATAGCGGCGGGTAAGGGACGTTGAAAATATTGCCTGCCTTACAGACCACACAAATATACATTTGAAAGAAGGATGATCGCAATGCATTGTTGACACATAAGTAGATGTCCCTAGGCGCTCCGTACCTACTTATGGGCTGAGCTCTGTGGAGTAGGTACCTAGCTACCTGGGTAGGTATGCAGCCAATGCACAAGAAAGCCATGACGCCACCAGCGTTTACCGAGTGAAACTAGGTACATGTGCTGCTGCTGCTCCTGCGGTATGATCTGGTGTGAGCTTGCCGACTACGAATCTCCATCCTTTCTTTTTTTTTTTTTTTGCGCCTTCGAGAGCTAACATAGGTGGCAGGCCTCACTACCAGCAGCCCTAGGTGTTCATTCTTTTATTATCCTGGTAACTTGGTATAAAACACTATTCTAGGGGCAATTCCGTGTCACGGGAGAAGAACATGGGTAATGACGTTGACGTGGAATTAATTGTTCGCGTTGCAAGGGGCAGAGGAACACTTTTACCGACCGAATGTACGCATGCAATTTATGACAGACTTTGACTTCCAAGATGCTGCATATACGTAGCGGGTTGCCGCAGTGAGAGATGCATCGGTGCGCGACATTTGCATCGTCATTTGTTTACTTGGACGCGTCTACCTACATTCATCAACCGCATGCACAAGCTCATAGGAAGTGAGTGAGTGGTCGTCCGATCCCTAGAACCAGCCAGCCTCTCCAAAGGTCACGGTTACAAGCGTACAGGCAATTAAAAAAAAAGTTTGGCTCGGGTGACTTGGGATGCTACCCTTTTTTTTTCAAATTTGTGCAATGCACACGGAAACCAGACCCAATCCGTAAATTTTGTTGAGCAACCACATTCACATGAGTGATGAGTAAACGAATTGCTGGCTACACGGGTAAGTTCAGGGTTAGACAATATCACTGGGCGATGATAGCACGGCAATAAGACAAAAATCAGTATTGGAGATCAGCTAGTAGGGTGAAGTCTGCATGTGAGTGAGTAACTTGACCAACAACTAACTAGGTACCTAAGGTACCTACCTACCTGCCAGGTAGTCTAGACTAAACAGACCAACAGTGTGTTGTGTTGTGTTGTACATCACATCAGAGCTTTATTTTGCGTTGAGTGTCAGAACATCCATCACACCATGTTTCGATCTGCACGTACAAGCGACAGTCAGCGGTATTTAGCTGGTAACCTCGCTTGGATACCCGCCTGGGGATGGGATGTGTCTAATTTTACCAACATCACCAAGTGAGTTATGGGTACCTAGGTATCTATCTACCTTATGCATGGAGAATGATAAACGATAAACCCAAGGTCAAGCTGCAACTGACCTCTTTTCGATCTTGACATCCAACGCTACCTATTCACTTATATACTTTGCTTACCTACCTACCTACCTTACCTGCCTACCTAACTTGTACGTTGTAACCGTGCCATTAATTTTGACAACACGACAAGACCGTCTGTCGCTACTCGTGTAAATTGCCCCTGCCCCGCCTTTTACTTCGAGTCGCAAAGCCTTTTGCTCCGCAAAATCAGCCAGCCTGCAAGCCCACCCACTTCCTTCTTGGCCCGCTCCCCAGCAAAAAGCTGGCCATCCTTCGCAACCCCACCATGCGGGCAGGCCGCCCTCCCACCACCACCACCACCAAAAAAGCACTTTACCTGCGAAGTCTGCCTGCCCTCTTCGTGCCCCCCGAAAGCCCCCGTGGAGTTTATGACTGCAGCTTTCTGTCAGTACTAAACAATTAACAACAATCATTG
>JAVHJQ010003280.1:5774-22333 GCA_031306095.1 Pyricularia sp. CD86 | reverse complement strand
GGGGGGGGGTTGTTCTCTTCGTAGAATAGGTTATTTGCTTGGGTTAGACGAGTAGACTATACTGGCGCATCCGTTTTGATTTTAGATAGCGTGTGACGTCGGGGGTTTCTTTTAATCTTCGAACTTTTTTTTGTGCCTAGACGGAAACCAATATGCATGATACCGTAAACGCCTGCTGGATGCCCGGATGCGATCCAAATCTTCCCAATCCTCATTTCTAATAATTTTTCATGGTCGCATTACAAAGACTTGGACATCCCTTTCAGCTACGGCCCGTGCTTCCGAAGCCACCGGCACCACGCACGCTCTCCTCAAGCTCTTGCACCTCGACAACCTCGGGAGTGTAGATGCGCTCTATGACGAGCTGGGCGACGCGATCACCCTCTTCGACCTTGAAGTCGGCGTCGGAATGGTTGAACAACAGGACTTTGACCTGGCCGCGGTAATCGGCGTCGATGACACCCGCGCCCGTGTCGATGAAGTGCTTGGCCGCGAGACCGGACCGCGGTGCGATGCGACCGTCTGGAGTAGGGAAGTGATGCTTTTGCATGAGCTGGCGAGATCATGTACAGAAAAATCCTGCTTGCAGCCACACAAAGCCAAAAGAAGGTATATCACTCACAAGTACCAGCGGGGACGGCCATGCTGATGTCGGTATCCACCAGCGCCTTGCCGCGGGCCGGGATGACGGTCTCCTTGGCGGCGTAGAGATCGTAGCCAGCGGCGAAGGCACTGCCGCGGGTTGGGAGACGAGCCTTGTCCGAGAGCTTCTTGATCAAAAGCGGGGGTGCCTGCTCGATGGTGGTAGTGGCCGGCTGGACATCGGCTGCGGTGTTCTGTTCGGCCATGATGGGCACCGTATCGACTTTGACTCGCTTGGCAGGAGGTGAGGTTGGCGGGGATGCTGCGGAGGGGGGCGCCTCTGTCTGGTCGGCGGCGTTCATGCTTTGAATGGAACCTGATTAAATCGGGTCGAGGAGCGACTGCTGGGAAGCCGCGAAGAAAATACTACGAGTACTGAGGTGAGCAGATGAGAGCCTGCAGAGGGAGCCAAGTTGTGTCGAGCGCAGAAGCTGACCTCGTTATCACTTGTTGATGGCCCATGAGTGGCTCAAGGCCCCGCGAGTTGCTTCCCCCACTTTTTGGCGGTGAGATTTGGCAACGCGACGGACAGGACGGACGGACGCGTTTAATATGGAGTTGCACATGGTGGAATGTCATTGGCCAATGGCCCAGTATACACATCAGGGCAATCCCCGTCAGCTCCGCCAACCCTGGCTTCAAACTGACTTGCACAGCTTCTTGACTGCTGATCAAGGGCGGAACAAGTCAGCCAAGGTACCCTTGGAAACATACCTTGGTGCGTATTAACCGCATGCAAGGATGAGAGTTACCATTCTACACAATGGTTCAGTGTCTCGGCTTTTTCTTCCCGAATCTATGGTGAGTTGCGGTAATATAGTAGTCGCTTATTTTGTAGTATAACGTAACGTCCTATGTTGTCCAGTAGACGGGGTCGTCTGTATTTCCATCCATAGTATGCCGCGCGGGGTCACGTCGGTTCGAAGTCAAAAATACCTGAGTACCTCCGGTCGGCACTTTTCATTCGAGCTCGGTGGACGTCAGTCATCTCAGTCATCCAAATCTTTTCCAAAGTCAACGAGCCGCAAACGGGTCGCATCTTTGGGGTGAAACTGTGCGACCCTGGAACGGATAAGGAATCTGGCGGCCGCCGACTCCTTTGGTATCTGGACATAAGACGCCCAGTGATCACCCTCGGACTCGACGAGTTTCTGCAGCAGCAGCTCCGTCAGTTCGCGCATGTCAGAACCTGCCGCTGCCGTCTCGTCCCAGTTCTGCCTGGTTTTGGACCCTGGACGAGCTGAAGGACTTCCCCAGATCTCGTCAATACGACGCTGTCGCTTCTCTGGATCTGCTACGCCCGTTGCCTTCTTGAGCTTCCCATGCGAGCTGAAGCCTGCCACTAGGCCATCCGAATCAATGTCCATCATCTCCCCCACGACGGGACCTCCTAGCTCTTCGGCAGCTAGCAGCGGGGCGAGATGTTCATCGATGAATTTGTTGAACGTTTTGAGTAATGCCGAGGTTTCCCTGTCATAAGTTCGTTTCTTGATTTTAAGCTCCTGGATCCGACCGTGCGATATTTCCCGGGGTGTAGGTTCGGTCCTTGACTCAAGCCCGTTACGCAACGACTGGATGCGTTCCTCTAGGCATTTCCGAAGAATGCGCTGGTCCTCAAGACCAGATTCCTCTGCCTCGAGCTTTCTCCTAGCCCTTTCAACAGCGGTCTCTTGTGCCTCCAAAAACTCACGCGATTCGGTCGCGGTCCTGTGGGTCCTACGCGTCGCCAGCAAAGCAGGCAGTAACGAATCCCTACTGGGTAAAATGGGTGCCGATCCAGTGACATCTTGATAGGCTGTGATCATTATCTCAAAGGATCCCACGGCTGATGGAATCACAGCCCCGACAGTGCCGCTCGAATGCAGAGTCTACGTGTGTACCCCAGGATTGAGCGTGTTAGCCATAAGCATATCACGGGTAGGTAGCAGTGTGGCGCGGTGCGGTTAAATGCTATGCCAGGGGCTCGTTTTGAAACATACTCTATGTAAGGTTTCATCGAGTCCCTTGACCATCCTCTCAAGCTCGACGATAGAGCGATTCATGCTGGCTGCATGCCTTTCGCTATCGCCTGTGCCGTGACTGGACATGGCTGCCATGACGTGCGAATTTAGTTTTTTCTTCTTCTTTCCTGTCTTTTTTCTTTTTCGGCGAACGGACTGGGACCACCTTGGTATGAAAATGGCGCCGGTGTTCTTGCAAGCTCCTAGCTCCAAGCCGGTAGCTTTTTCCCCAGGTGGCTAGTGCAGTCGCTGTTGACGCGTGGCAGGGTCACGGTCACACAACACAACACAAACGCAGGCTGGGAACACGACAAAGCAAACATCAAAATTGACTGATTGCCTGACTGGCTTTGCTGGCGGGTCTTGAAACCGGCAGAATTTTACTTTGAAAAAGCAGAATTGCCTTGGCGTGGTAAGGGTAGCAAACAGTTCGCCCCTGATCCAGATATCGAAGCACGACGATTAACAAAAATAGTATGAGTGGAGTGGCGTGCGTCGTACCTTGCTGCGTTGTTGTTATGTATACTGTACTTTTTATTTTTGAAATTGCTGATGGATCCGTAAAGGAGTGCAGTGCTATGGGCATTTATTTCAGCCCGAATCGCCGACGGTCAGATGATCAACGAACTGCACGTAAACGGACCGTCCGAGCGTGGACGAGGCAGGCAACTAACTACCTTACCCAATATTTGAAGGATAGCGGTAGGTAGTTGGTAAATACAGTACAGAAATGCCAGCCGTCACGTCGCGGGAACAGACACGGATGGACTATCAGACCCAATGATTGGATTCGTTGGCTCGAGTGCCAATCACAAAGTCCCTTTTTTTTTTTTGTCTTTCTTCTTCCTCTTTTGGGTTGGTGACTCAAGAGCGTCGTTTTTACTCCTTTCGAGTCAATAGATGAAAGAAAACTAGGTAAGAGAAATAAAACTCAAATACCCACTCTATCCTACAGTAGATAGAAGATGTACATAAATAAAATTGAAAGGCGACGGAGGACACGTGCAGCTTTATAGGTAGGTAGGTAGCAAGCAAGCAAGCTTGGGGTTAGATTGTACCCAAGAAGCCAGTCGCGTCTATGCTTCGCTGTGCGACCTAGCTCCAAGGACGGTGGGTCTCACGACGGCCCACCGTGTTGCAGATCCAAGAAGTAAAGTGCCGTGGGTGAATGATTGATCTGGGATTTCTACCACTTCCCGCGTGGCACGAGTTTCGAGGGCACTCCCTTTTCCCCCATCTGCCTTCCCCTTCAATTCATCTTAGGCAACTCCTCTACCTGTTTTTACATCGGAGGGCCACACTGAACTGGGCAGATCTGTTTTTAACAAGAAAAAAAAAAATACCCGGGCTTGCTTGCCATCCAGTTAGTTGTTCCCACAGTTAATGTGGGTTGTTTCTAGCTTGTGATAGCTGTCGCGATCGCCCACCAAGTTCTGGCTTACGCCACATTTGTCCCCAACTCTTTTCAATACGAAAACCTCGCACAGCCCAAGTCTCTGTTCTCTGCACAAGCCTGAAGCTCGACCCTCAACAAAGAGCGACAAAAGCGTGGAAGCCCGCTGATCGGTTATTTTCTTGCTCGCCCCTCACGATTGACCGGGCTTTAATCCAACGCCTACCCTTGGAACCAAGATAGCCTCGCAAACACCCTAGGTACTTCAATTCGTTTTCTTTTCAGGTGGAGCGCTAAAGCTGTGGCCGGGCCTCAGCCTGCCGACAACGGAACGAAAAACTTCGCGAGGCTGTAGTTGTATCAAGGACGACGGAGCAAACAAGAGGTTTGAGATCTGGTTCTCTAATCGCCGCCTGCCCTGCACCAGACCCATCTCTCATCTCTCTTCTTGCCTTCACTTTACATTTTCATCCACCAAAACCTCGTTGCAACGGAGAAAGAAACAAGAAAAATCTTTTTTTCCCCCCGTGACGACCTAACACATCACCACCGGCCATTTCCACATCAAATACTCTTCACTGCGTACCGGCACCTCTCCTGAACCAGCCCGGTCCCAAAAGACAAGAAGCCCGCTCGTCCGCCCGAAGCTACCTACGCATCACGGAGCACGCGGGAACGAGAAGTCCACAAGCGTTTGGTCTCCTGTTCTCTCTACTGAGCTCTCGCATCCCGGTCACGATCCTCACCTTCCTCGGCCCTACCGCGAACCTGATTCTTCCCAGCGATTGCTCGACCTTTGAGTCCAGTCAGATCGAGCTACCCTCTCAGCCTCAATCCGACCCGACCTGCACCACACCCACCCGCCATTACACCCGTTCGTTTTCGAAGAAAACCCCAGGTGTAAATAAATCAGTCGCATTTAATCGAGTTAGTTATTTAAAATCACGATTTTCGACCGACGTGTCGTGACAAGAAGAATACACAAAAAGAAGTTGCAGAGAGACCTGATATCTAGTTGAAAATGTCGACTTCACCAACACCCAAGACCAAACGTCCCCTCGAGGACACCTCATCGCCCTCAAGAGGCGATCAACCAGACGCGAAACGACCTGCGCTTGATAAGTTTGTTCGGAGCGATGAGGAAGTTAAAGAAGATGTCTCCAAGGAAGGCTCCAACGGTCTTCCCCCGATTCCTGCTTCCGCCGGCGTACCACCAATGCCCGACACCAACGGGTCTTCTGGAAAGACCAACGGCGACAAGGCGGATAGCACAAAGGACGACTCAGGAGATGCCACCGCTGCCGAGACAGAGTCCAAGCCCGCTGCTAGCACCACAAGCGCAAACACTACCCAAGCAGCCGCCCCTCCTGCGGACTCGCACGACGAGAGCGCTTGGATCCACATTCGGGCTGTCATTTCCAGCCCCGAGGCCGCTACGATAATTGGCAAGGGTGGTGAAAATGTTTCCAAGATTCGCCAGATGTCAAGCGCCAAGTGCACCGTGAGCGATTACCAAAAGGGAGCCGTGGAGCGCATTCTCACAGTGAGCGGAATCGTTGATGCTGTAGCCAAGGTAAATACTTGCACTTGAGGCAAATTTGTACTACGTGTTCATGATCCATCGGTACTAACGGCGCTTTTTGTTTTTCACAGGCGTTCGGTCTGATCATCCGGACACTCAACAACGAGCCTTTGTCCGAGCCCTCCAGTGCTCACTCCAAGACATACCCATTGCGTTTGCTCATCCCTCACATTTTGATAGGATCAATTATTGGAAAGGGTGGCGCGCGCATCAAGGAGATTCAAGAAGCTTCCGGTGCACGTCTGAACGCCTCGGACTCGTGCTTGCCCCTCTCCTCGGAACGTTCCCTCGTGGTTATGGGCGTTGCAGATGCTGTGCACATTGCTACTTACTATGTGGGCAGCACTCTCTTGGAGCAGCTCAATGACAGGTTCGGTGGGCCCGCTGCTTCTGCGTATGCCACTCGTGCCGGTGGTCCCGTCGGAGCCGTCCCTGGTGGCATGCAAGTTGTGCCGTACCTCCCTCAGCCAGCCGGTGGCAACTACGGCAACCGCGACAACTATGGGCGTCGGCCCGATCCGCGCGCCGGCCCAATGCCTCCGCCTGCCGCACACCCCTACGCGCCCCAGAACCCATACGCCCCTCACCAACCGAACCCGGCGGTACCTCCTCACTATGGAGCTCAGGCAGGTGCTTACGGAGCCCATGTCCCAGCGCCGCACGTGGGACATGCCGGCCCGCAAGTACACGGCGCTCCTCACCAACCGATGCATGGTCAGATGCCAGGCCCCGGTGGCGCCAGCCTCACGCAGCAAATTTACATACCCAACGACATGGTCGGTGCCATCATTGGTAAGGGTGGTCAGAAAATCAACGAGATTCGTCAAGTTAGCGGCAGTGTCATCAAGATCAACGAGCCTCAGGACAATAGCAACGAGCGTTTGGTTACAATTACGGGCACGGAGGAGTGCAACCGTATGGCGTTGTACATGCTCTACTCCCGGCTTGGTGAGTGTCAAAACCCAGCATCGAGGCAACAAAAGCAGTAGACAAGGAATCATCAAGAGGGTGGTCACTGATTTTATGATCAACTCATCAGAGAGCGAAAAACATCGTATCTAGGCCAAAGCAAAGGCCTATCCGAACGGCTGTCTGTTACTGTTAACCCTGGAGTCATCTCCGGACATCGTATTTAGTTTTCGCTATACGCCGTGGGTCTCTGCCGGGGACTTGTTTCGGTTCGAATTAGCCATACTCGTGTCGCTGGTGTTCGTGAGGGTTATAGAGGGTCTCTCAATTATCGGTTTACGTGGTTTCCCTATTATTATTTTTCTACTTCTCTCTACTAGGGAAGGTTTGGTACGTGTGTGTTCATGGGGGGGGACCTTGACTCACCTACCACACTATACATCTCTCACCGTGGTGCGGGCCCGCTCAAAAAGTTCAAGAAACGTCCTTTAATAAGCGGAAACGTCACATGTCATTTGTGCTTGCTGCATGGATCTGATTACACAGCTAGGAGGTGGTTTGCTTATTTTGACGGCAGTGAGATTTCGAGAACAGCATTGCATTGTCATCCTTATTCCTTGCTGTAACCTTTGGTCAATTGTTGCTCGATTTGTGTGCGATTGTCAAGGGGAGCTTAGGCGTGAAGCAAGTGTACAAGGTGAATTGTGTAGCATGTTTGGCAACTATATAATATGGCTAAAAGAAAAACGCATTATAAGAAAGAGAAAAACAGTATTGGGTGTATGGCAATCTGACCCAGCGCACAAAGTATATCCTCTCTTTCACTTTGGTATCAAACCGCTTTCGCCTCTACTCCAAAACGAAGAAATACTTTGCAGTGACCGAAATAAAAAGGCCAACACGGCTTGTAAGTGAGGCCTCGGTACTATATACCCCATAACATTCTCCTATGATGGTGGAACGCCACGGACCCAGCTGTCAAACGACGGTTCAGGTTCGATGTTAGCCCTTTTTTTTGTTTTCTCCGAATGATTACCATTGTAGCCAACGTAGGGTTGGATTTTCAACATACGTATTCCACATCTTGCCAAAAAGACCTGGTGTCGGGCGTTGCTCGTGGAGGCTCTGGCGTCTGGCGATGGAGGCGGGATCGCTGGGACGTTTGGTCTGTTCGAGTGAAGCGAAGAGCCCAGCCGAGTTCTAAATAGGGGGTAAAGAGGGTTTGCAAGGTCAGCAACCTCATTCTCTACTTTCTTTTTCAGATTTGTGGGATCTCGTCCCCTGCTGAAGAATACTTCGTTCTGTGGTGAGGAGGGAAATAGAGGGGCTACCTACACGGCGAGGCTTGGGAGAGGTTGGCGAGTTTCCGGCCGATGAGGAAGACGAGATCGAGCTGCTGCGCTCCCGCGTTGCGTCTACTCCGGTTGGGTCCATGGTGTGTGTGTGTTATTTGGGTTTAGAGCGGGGGATGCAGGTGATGAGATTTGGTGCTTCACAAGATATTGTTTTATTGATAGTAAATTCAGGGGTAAGTCTGAAGGGATGTTTCACGGACAAGATGAATTGCCCTCTGGGGAGGGGTCACAAAGACTTTATATATCCGCCGTAGATGTGGGTATGGTATGCAAGGAACGCCAGTGCCAGCTTATCATTAGGCTTTTTTTTTCTCGTGATCGTCAGATACACACTAAGGAGCGATGATTATCAAGGGGATTCTGTGATCGAACGGTCATCCAAGTTGTGGAGCGATTAGAAAGCAACTTGCTTAATCTAGCACTAGGCGATCCAGAGCTAGCTACAAAGCTTCGCCCTGCCATGGGGTGTAAAGAGAGTTGGGGTTCCCCCTTTTACTGGAGAGAAAAGCTCGAGGTTCCAGGCGGACGCCACTGGCTTCATGGATCGTCCGGTCAAGGTTGAGTGGGATAGATGTTTCTCCTCTTTTGAGGTTACAAACGGGCACAGAATGCAATGCAGACATGGATTATGACTAGAAACAGTCCGTATAATCCCAAATGTTGAGGGGTTCGAGGGAAGTGCGGGAGGCGCCAGGTCTGAAAGCATGTGTGCTATGCTTTGCAGTATCAACCATGGTCGAAAGCTCATCGGTGGTGGTGGTCAGATCAGTGTTTCCACCCCAGGTACCATTCGTATAGGTTGCCCCATTACGGAGGTACCAAACAAAGTACGGATCAGAAGCATATACCCCATGTCAAATTCACAAGCTTTCCATGTCCTCCACTTGCCCCAAGATCGGGGCGGATGTGCCCTGCGTACCGGTAAAACAGCCGACATTTTTTTACCCCGCAAATGGCCTTGATGAGTTGAGAAGTGTGCAAGATCCCGCTCCTTAGGATCGGGAGCAAATAAGGGGCCATCGATCGGATTGCATAGACATTCTTATTAGCTGCAGGGTCTGACACACAAGCAAAGCAAGGTGACAAGCGAGATATCCCTGGGCTTTTTTTCTTCTTCTCTGTGCCTTGTCTGAGTCGGTAGTGCTAGCATGAAGACCAGTAAAAAAAAAAAACGATCATATACTTGCTGTAGCTGCCGCTATCGAGGGAGCCGGGTAGCCCTGTCGAACTACTGCGGAGCTTTCCTTGGGCTTAGCATCGCCGATGAGCGCGGTTCGTTGCTTGACGTAGGTGGTTTGAATGGGCACTCTGCAAGCAATGTTTTTTTTGTGATGAATTTCGTGTGTGTATTATGTTAACTGTAGCACTTGATCTTTGCTCAGAGCAGTGTAATTATTAGTTGCCCTTTTATTTTCCCTGTCTTTGTTTGTTCTTTCAAACAATTGAATTGGAAGGAAATACCAGGAGGGGAATCAAACAAAACCAACAGATGATTATTACAGTATGGACAGTACAGTATTGTTGCAAAGGGAAGGATCGAATGACGTACGTCGTGGCTTCTAGAAATGCCTAAAACGGCACTTGCAAAGTTCGCTCCGTTATGATTGGCGGATAAAGCAAACCGCTGTCTTGGATCGAGCAGACCAGGCCCACATCAGTAAAGGTAAACACTCCAACTCATCTCCAACTGCCCCCATCCTACCGTAAAACATACTGTAACACTGGAATTCCTTGCCCATCTTGAATGTCTTTTTTGAGCAAGCAAACTGGGGTCTACTATCCGATGGCTGTTGATTGATTTTGGGCTGAAGATCGACTGACGGAGATCAAAAAGGGTTTCATCGCCCATTGGGATCGACCGCTCGATCTCTGAATACACGCCGTGCCTTGGATGTCTTTTCAGTTGACATTCCACCCTTTTGAGCAACTTCCCTGTCTTTGCCTTTCATGAGCCCAGCCCAATATTTGGTTATCGAATCAAATCCCCTGGTGAATCGAAGCTATTCAATGTCTCGCTGCTCCTTCAGTTGACTGACCCGCCCTAGGTTCGCTTGCAATGGCTTATCATTTGGCCGAAGGTTCGATGAAGATCCTCTGAGAACAGTTGAGTCTATTGATTGCAAATTCTGTACTGTCATTCAAGAATAATTTGACAAGGGTGCATGAGATACCATGGTGCTATCCGGTGCCTAGTACTTAGGCAGCAAGATTATGTTTGCCTCGTCTAGGATGCTTCAGGACCATTGCCCTCATCAAAAAGCGATGGGAACAAGTCAAAGTGACACTGTATTCCTGTTTGTGTGATCTTCTCCGGACAGATACTTGCTTCAAGTGAACGGGTTAAACATTATTCGTCAGAGTGTCCAAACTAACAATAGCAACACTCGTCCTACACTGCTGGGCAAACTCGTCAAAGAGGAGTTGCCATAAACCACAGTGGCAGCCCTTTTGCCCCCTTGGTCATTTGAGCCCTGTAATGCAAATTCCGTGTCTGCGACAAGGCTATTACTGACAGCAGTATGCAGCCATATGAAGAGGAACAGGACTACTGTACCCAAATGAATGCTGGGAGAACTCTTCACGTAGGACAACTATGAATTGGGTCTCGGCGCTTCTCACCAAGGGAACAATGGAAAAAAAAAAAACAGCCCCGAGAAACACGCCGAGGCATGGACAGAATCTCTTGCTGCTTGATATTCTAATTCACTGTACTCTCCGATAGAGACTTCTCTGTTGCAATTTTCAGATCAAAACAGGTCGAATATATGCAGCCGGTGACCTATAAAACGTCAGATATCCTCACAATAAGTCAATTAAATCTTTACCTATCTGCCACCAGTCCTCGCAAACACATTCTTTCCGTCTATTAGGGACCGGGACCAAAATATTTCACTCATTCAGCATCTTCCTAGGATATACTTCGTTTCAAGATATTTCACGGCATACATACAAAAGAGCATAATGAAGACCCTAACCCTCTTTACACTCTTCGCTCATCAGCGTAGCTTTCACTGCTCTCCTTATTGGGAATCAGGGGGCTCGTGAAGGGAACTCTGTCGACTTTGGCGGTCTGAGCACACTCATCGCCGGCGTCAAAGCCTCCACCGAGAATCTTAGTGAGTGATAAAGTGTAGCCTTGTGAACTTTGCTCTCTGTTTTGAGACCTGTTTATTTTTCCTAATAGAAGGACCACCTGCAGCCTCGAGCATCGGCGACCTCCGTACCGCCAAAGGGGATGCCCCCAGGATCCAGTATCTTGTGCCCAGGATCAATGACTGCCTTGACGACATGGCTAGCGCCCTCGCTGTCTTTGGTGGGTTCCAAGACGGCCAGGGCTTGTACCCCGGCAAGGGATTGAACGGTACCTCCAAGTTCGATCATGGCTCCGGGAAGAGCAATGACGACAAACATAACAACCAGGGACGCCAGGGACCTGCTGCGATTGACGATCTCACCACGGGCCTGGAGCTTTCCTCCCAGTTGATGTCCTCTATCAGAGAAGCATTGAACTCTGTCAGGAGTCTTGGACGTAAGCTTTGTTTATTATACGGCCACTATACCCTCGAAAGTACGTATATGTCATGTACAGAGCGCATCACTGACAAAACACCTTGCCGCAGCCGACGTCATTGGCTCCAAGAGCTGGGACGAGATCTGTGACCGTGCTGACGGTCTGTTTGGAAGTCCCGGACTTGATATTGGAACACTCGCCGGTGACTTCCTGGATGCCGATGGGGACAACCGACGCAAGGGAAATGCTGACATTCTCGGAAACCTTCTTGGGGGTGGGAAAGGGCTTCTCGGCGGGATCCTTCACTAAAGGTTGAACATTGTTCTTTTTGTGAACAGCCATATTCTTGTCTGGTCCCTGAACTGCTGGTCTGGTGCCACTTTGTCGCCGAGAGGCATCTCCTCACTTTATTCCCCTTATTCGGTGCTATCTTGTACTTGCACCATTCTCTCACTCTTTCCAACCGATGAAAAATATAATACTTTTGTGGGCTGCGTTACGGACAAGAGTCAACGGTTATACGTGAGACTTATTGTGACAGAAACGAGAATCATTGAATTATCCAATCACTATCTCTTGACTTCGGGGTTGACTTGATCTATTTCACTCGATTAAACACCAGAGCAGAGTATACTACTGTCCAGCCTTCGGACTTTTGACCTGCACTTGCTTGGTCTTGTGCATCTGAAGCCGCAATAGGCGTTGCGCAGCATGCCTATTATCCTCTACTGTGTCAGCAATATAGGCGTCAGCAAGCGTCATGTAGTCTTCATCGTCACACTCCCACGATGGGTCCTGCTGCTGAGGAGAGTCGAGCTGGAGGGTTGTGACCTCCACTCCATCCTTGTCTCCCTTGCTGAAGAATCTCGTGACGAAGCTCATGGCTAATTGCTGCTACCTTTGATATGACTTTCTAGTTGAATTTTACTCGTGCGGTCTACGAAGATGAATCTGGACTATCCCTCGGGGTAAGATGGCCATATTCTTCTTATGTATCTCTAGTCTTCGGTAGGTAAAGACAAAGAATCTAGTGAGACTCAATGGAACTATCTACCGACTTTTGGTTGGAACAAAGAAGCATGCCTTTTTTTTGTTTTTCTTTGCACTTGGGGACAAGATATGCAACAATTCCATTGTCTCTTTCTCTCGAACAATGCCAAAGAGCCAGCGGCATATTACCACGATCTGCTTGTGGTAATGCTTGCTGGTATAAAAGACAAGCTTCCAGCTGTTTCTGTTATCACCACGTCTCTCCACACAGAGACGGAGAAAGCTTTGCCTAAACAAACACTCATCGCCAGAGAGCCGAGCATCGCCCGGCTGTGACGAGAATCCCAATTTGCAAACCAAGCTTCGTGGAGAAGACAGCTGGACACAAAGTCTACCGCCTATACCACCGCAGCCCCTAGAATTCTCCAGGTCACAGCCTCTAGGCTTTTCTTGCATCAGCACCCGGGAATCAACTGGTTTTGAATCCCCCCTCTTTCAAGAAGTACAACCCTCAAGGTAAAAGTCTCTCGAACCCTTTCCTTATCCCCTTGTCCCCTCTACCTCCCTCAAACCCAACAACAACAAACGCACAAACACAAACAGAAGCCATGTGCATACAACGCTTCGACCAATGCACCAAGTGCAACCTGTCCTACAACCAAAAGACCAAGCAGTGCGACCGGAACAAGGCGCAGAACCAAGGCTTTCTGGCGCAGTGCCTGGGCCTCCACCGCCCCTGCGACCGCGTCGTGCGCACCAGGCCCGTCAACCTCGAGTGGTACTGCGCCCGATGCCGGGGGCCCATCACCGCCCCGATGCAGCCTCACCAGATGATGAGCTACCGCGGCCCTATGTGGCAGGACCCTCCCCCGCTGTCGTCGCAGCAGAGACAGCTCCTGCAGCAGCAGCAGCAGAAAAAAAGGTAAGAAGTCCCACGGCGACCAGCAGCGGTCCGCCACCACCACAGACCCCACCATCCCCCCCTTGGCCGCTGTTAAGCAGCCCGACAGCGAACGGAACCTGACGCGCAGCAACGCCATCCGCAGACACCGCACGACGTCCGAGGCCTCGGTCCTGCAGGGGCCCGACGAGGCCTGGGTGGCCAGGGAGGAGCGGACCAGGCGGCTCCGGCGCGAGAACCGCAGCGTGGCCTCGCGGAGCCGAGGGCCCGAGGACCGCAGCAAGAAGCAGCACAAGGGCGAGCCGGCACGGGTCAAGGTGCCGCTCTACGTCCCCGCGGCGGGCGACCCGACCAACCCAAACATCGTCTGGGCCAAGCACGTAGTCGAGAGCAGGAGGAGTAAAGCAAGGCAGCAGGCTACCTCGTCCTCGTCCTCAAAGGCGGGCCGACGCAATGCCGAGCGTCCCAGCGGCTCCCACTCTGGCCCGCCGGCCGGCTTCACCTACGAAAAGTGGCAGACCGAAGACCCGCCCCGGAGAAAACCAAGCACCAAGGCGGTCGTCCCCTCGACGTCCTACACGTCCCTGCCTCGGGCGAAAAAGTCGCACCCTCCTGTGACGCAGCTTAAAAGTCGTCCACGCGCGGCGACGGCTGGAGCCACGATGCTTAGCTTGATCTCGCCCATGTTCAGGAGGGCTGCGAGCCCCGATTGGGTCTGCGCTGATGCCAAGCTCATAGAGAAAGGTAGGGGAAATTGATGCGGTTGGGGGTTTTGCCAAGTTTGGGCGTCATCTTTTTAAGGCAAGGCATGATTCTCAGGCCTCTGTATATTAGTAATTGCGATAAAAAATATCTGTTCGTCAGCATTCGTTCACCATCTTCGCGTTTCTTTTCTATATAACAAACACATGTGATTTGATAAGACGTTTCTTTCTCATACTGAGACTAACAACATCCAGTAAAACAAGGATGCCAGCATTGATATGTCAAAGACTAGTTTCGGCTCAAGTAAGTATTGCCTGCAAAGTAAATCAGGACAGGGTGGTGATGGTCTTAAGATTTGGGAGGTGACTGTTGTGTATCATTTCTCTTCATTCTGTTCCATTCTTGACAGGAATATACTATCAAAATGCTGCAGCGAGACGCTATACGTTACACCACGCCTTCATTCATGCCATTTCTCTTCCCGCTTGATATGGCTTCTTCCCGGAGAACGCTGTTTGTCGCCAAGACCTGCCGAGAGCTGTGTCACAGGGCACCTTGCTGTGTCTCGAAGGTTGTATCCAAATCAATCGTTGTCCAGGGTGGGCGGACCGCATATGTTTATGCAGAGTGTCTGCACAGCACCTGCATGTCGGATGCAGCGGCTCATTTCCCGAATCCAAAGCTGATAACCCTGGAAAGGTATCCCACGGCCGCTAAGCAGTCAAGCCCAAAACGTAAGATCAAGAAAACAGTCGAGATTCTATGTCATGGAGGTCGAGTCTGACAAGTCTGTAGCCAAAGTCAATCATCGAAATATGCCATTTTGTTAGTCATGCATGCCTCTATCGGGGCCGTTGCTAGACTCGATTGAGTCGCCCAGTATCCTATTCCTTCTACCATCTGCGGTAAACAAGCTGCCCAGCTACCGAGGCAAGATCAGTTCGCCTTGCCGTTCTTGGCCGCTTTGCTCGACTTGAACTTGGCGATCTCCTTCTGAACGGCCTTTTCAACGCGAGCCTGAAGCTCAGGGCGGTATCCCAGGGCGAATAGAAGCTCAAGCCAGACGAAGAGGGGTGCGAGGAAAACGGCTTGCACGAGGTTGTCGAGCAGTGCCGGGGCACGGCCCTCGAAGGTGCCGTGGCCGATGAACTGAAAGATCCAGCAAACAACATGGACTGCAATGGCGGCCTTGGTTGTGGTCTCAGCGTCGACCTCGATGAGGCGGTTGCCGGTTGCGGCGGCACCCAGGCATATTATGGCCAATAGTGTACCAGCGACTGGCTCGAGAAGCAGGTACAGACCTCCCCATGTGAGGGCGGCCAGTGTGCCGAGCGTTGGCTCCAGGTGTGGGATAACTAGCCAGCTGGGCAGATGGAACAGAGGGCCCGTGTTTGATGCCTATGTAAAGTGTGGTCGGAGGGGTCAGTCGACGGCTGCATACGTTTCTCGCGTGGCCTGCAACCGAAAATGAGGCGCTTTGCCGAGTTGCGGAGGGGTAGTGTAGAGGCGTGGGCATACAATTGTGAAGCCCGAGAAGAGGATCAAGGGCACGCAGATCATGTGAATGCCAATGTTGATCTTGTTGGAGTGGTATGCACCGTACTGTCAACGGCGGAAAAAAGGATTTAGAGTCAGTATCATATACACAAGCGGGGAGGACATTTCTGGTAGTCGAAGCAATCTTGTGACAAAGTGGGTAGGGTAGGCAAGCAGGTAGGCATGCAACCGAGGTGGTTATTAGGCGGGGTGGAAAGGATGCTATCTTCTTACAAAGGTGAGGTGTTTTTCCAAGTCAAGAGACATGTTGGGCCAGTATGTCAATATCTCGTGTGGTTGGGTCTAGCTGCTCCGTTGCTGTTGCCGCTCCAAGATGCTTTTCACTCTCTTTTCCGGGTTAGACTGGGTTGTCGGGTAGCTGTACGTAGTAGGTGTTTTGCGTGGTATGTAGTCAGTCTTCGTCTGGTCGTGAGAGGTTCGGCGAACAAATTGTCGGAAATTAGAGAAGGCCAGAACTCTGCCAAGACATAATTTCCACTTGGTACCCTAGGTATGTCGGCGGCGGATAAGTCTCTTCAAAGATGGAGGGCGAATAGAGAGAGGTAAGCGGTGACCGTTCTGCTACAGCAGGTGAGCGTCGAGTAAGTGTGCTGGCCCGGTTAATGTGTTGTCCATCGAAAAGGCTCTCCTGTGTTTAGCACGGATGCTACCGTTGTTGAGTTGGACGACTGATTGACTGACTGACTGAATGACTGGAGCGGACCCGACTTTCGCTCTATGCCTTGGACTCCATTGTCATGTGGGACCAATGTTGAACTGTAACCGCTTGCTGGCTACCTTACCTACCTTACCTTAGCTAATTATTTCGTCGGCAGGTGGGCTGGGCCCCGGACCTACCCATCCTCCATTCAAACTTTTGCGCACAGGCCAACAGTCCGAGAATGTGGAAGCATCCATCGCAATCCATTTCATTCCGAAGTGGATAAGACTCTTTCCACTAGTTCTAATGCTGGGTGCGACTGACGTTTATGGTATAAAAATAACAACAAAAAGAAAAGAGAGAAACAAAAGGAA
>JAVHJQ010003272.1:0-10072 GCA_031306095.1 Pyricularia sp. CD86 | reverse complement strand
ATACGACCCTGACTGAATAAACCTTCGGCTTTTGTTTGAATAGAAGAACAAAACCAAAATAAAGAAAGAAAGAAAAATTAACAAAATTCAGCCACGTCGTTCAAACCCGGAATTCAATCCACACTTTACGTGGTACGCGACATCCCCAAACAAACTGGCGTAGATTATTTTCCGAATCCGGAGAATTAAGCCAAAGAAACATTCCCTTATCACTGTTTCCGACTTTGACTTATTTTCTTTACGCTGGGTGTGCTGGTAATACCTAGGTAAGGTACCTCAGTAAGGTACTCGGCTTTCAACTCTAAGGTGTGTGTAATAAGGTTCCATTCACCTTCGTTTATTCGCTTTTTCTCCCTCTTTTTTTTTTTTTTGTCAATCTACCTTCTGACCTCGTACAACCCAAAGAACTTGAGACGACAGGAAGTAAGTGGCTTCATTCAACTGAAACCCAATATATTCTGCCCGTTTTGTTTATTAAACAGCGCCAGGTCTTTTATTACTTGGTACCTTGTAAACACCGTCAACCTGTCTACGACGTGGTACCCCTCTATAACCAGGATCGGTGAGTGTTGCGACGTCGAAAGTCATGGTCTGCCCAAGGAAGACCTCTCTTATCATCCATGGCATGACAATGGAGGCGATTATTACTATTATTTTTATTATTTTTTTTCACCAAGCAACAAGATCAGCTGTTGCCCCTGTTCATCTTCCCCGCAAGGTCTTCGGCACATCTCAGCACTAGCCAGGGCTTGCGAACAGGTCGGAGCAATTTCGCTTGGACTCCGTGGAAGAACGGTTTACTAACAGCCACTGGCCTTCATCCCGTCTACATGCAGCACCCCTCATCAAGTCAAACGTACAGATTCAGACAGGGCCAGGCGATCCAAGCAGTTTCTTGAGCCAACAGTCTGCAGGGACGGTAACTTTCGCCTCACCTCTGTTTCGAAAATCTCAAAGTCCGCCCGTATCTACTACTTGATAGTCCAGTCCAGTCCAGTCCAGCCAGTCCATATCATCATCCTCGTGGGGCTGATCTATGCGCCTTGACGAACGTCTCCGTCTCGAGTCAAGTCAGCAACCAGCAGCAGACATTGCTTGGGTGTTGCTACCAAAGTGCTTCTGTACCCAAAGTTTGGACAAACTTTTTCGTCTCGTGTCCTTTGCAAGATAACGCGAGTGGTCTAGGTGCCTTGGTTGGTGCTTCTTTAGGCAATACCTACGGTATCTACCTTTGCTGCTCCCCTTGGTTTTGTACTGCACACCTTGACAACCCGTCGAGGCCAGTTTTGCATGCGTATAGCGTCCAGAAGTCATTGAAACAACTCGGGGAGAGCGCCGGCTGCCGTTCTGCCTAGGAGTTGTCAAATCTTCTGTGGCGAGAAAAAAATCCTTCGCTCGCCGTATCACGGCCCGTTACTGCTTTACCCTTTAAGCATCTTGCGTCCAGTCTTTGCCTGGCAGGTTCGCGTACAAGGTGGGAACTGGGATACCCAATTTACAAGCACGTCATCTTGTCTTGTGACCGATCAATCGCATCCCTCCCTCGGGCCAAGCGCTTCATTTTCATCCGTGGTTGAAGCACTTTGGCTCAAACTCTCACACAAGTCGGTGCCCCTGATAACCGGGATCTGGGTTCTTGGGACTTGAGTTGGGTAACCTACGCACTTTAACAGGAAGACTTCGGATCAAGACAAACCCCACATATAGATAGTCTGCTGCACTTCCACGCGACGACCTGCATGGCATTATCTTTTTCTGCTGCTACACACATAGAACGATCACCTCGCAAACCCCTTCTGCTGTTGACCGACTGGGAGCCCATCAATCGTCTTTCTTTTTAGACAAAATGGCCCCGTCTTCATCATCATCATCCTCAAAGGAGAAGTCGTCTGAGACGGCTACTCTAGTGGAGATGGTCGGCATAAAGAACAGAAGCGGTGATCGTAGCAGCAAAGAAGAGCCAAAGGCGTCGGTGGAGGTCAGTGGGCGGGAGGTGCTCGGCGACACGGGGTCTTCTCGATATGCGGACGACGGCTCGGGAATCACCGAGCTTGGTCCAAAAAAGACCCCCGTGGACGACATCAAAGAGCGCCTCTCTATGTGGGGTGAGTCCAGTTCCCGCACTCCTTATGGCGATGAGTATGAAGGAGATGAAGGATCAGAATACGAACTTCTCCTAGACCCGAATCTTCCCGACGAGTACAGCACCGTCACTTCGAACCGATCCGATCCCGAGAGGTCTTCGGCTGACAAGGAGGTCAGCATCGAAGAGGACTCGCCCTACCCGGAGGTGCGGGCGGCGGTTCGAAACTATGATGAAGATTTGCCTTGCAACACGGTTCGTGCCTGGACCATAGGCCTATTCCTAGTCGTCATCGGAGCCTCGATGAACACGCTCTTCTCTCTCCGATCCCCCTCCATCAGCCTCAGCTCTCTAATCGCCCAGATTATCGCCTGGCCTCTTGGTCACGGCTGGGCAAAGGTGATGCCCAAACGCAAGTTCAGCTTCTTCGGCATTCCCTGGTCCCTCAACCCCGGGCCTTTCAACATCAAGGAGCACACAATCATTGTGGTCATGGCTGGAGTATCATTCAGTGTTGCCTACGCCACAGACATCATTCTTGCCCAGGTCGTCTTCTACAAGCAAGACTTTGGTATCCCATGGCAGCTCATGCTCATGATCTCAACCCAGTCTTTGGGCTACGGAATTGCCGGTATGATGCGCAAATTCCTGGTTTATCCCGCCTCCATGATTTGGCCCGCGAACCTGGTCGGCGTGACCTTGATGAACGCTATGTACGAGAAGCCGCCGCCCAATGACCCGACCATCATCGGCGGTTCCATGCCACGCTACCGGTGGTTTGGCATCATAACTCTATGTTCCTTTGTCTACTACTTCATCCCTGGATTCTTGGCTCAGTTCTTGAGTATATTCGCATTTGCCACCTGGATTGCTCCCCAGAACCCCGTTGTCAACCAGCTATTTGGAGGTTTGACGGGTTTATCGTTGATTCCCATCACCTTCGACTGGTCTCAAATCGTCGGTTTCGTCGGCTCACCCATGATCCCACCCTGGTGAGTTTTTAGCCACCACCGAAGGACCCCCTTGTAATTGTCACCGTCATCATATCTGAGTGACAGATGGCCAAGTCGCCTCGAGTCTCCTGACTAGCTTTTTAGAAGATAACACATATACTTGGTAGTGACTGACTGTGTGTCCCCTACAGGTACGCCATCGCCAACACTCTCATCGGTGTCGTTATTTTCTTCATCATCCTCACGTCTGGTCTGCACTACACAAACACATGGTATGCCGACTTCTTGCCAATCAGCGACTCTAGCACCTACGACAACACCGGATCGCCATACAATGTCACCCGCGTTATCACCAAGGAATTTACCCTCAATGAGGAGGCATACAAGGCGTATTCACCGCTGTTCCTGAGCACCACCTTCGCTCTCACGTACGGACTCTCCTTTGCAGCCATTGCATCCCTGATTGTCTACACCTATCTGCATCACCGCAAGACAACCTGGCTGCAGTACAAGAACGCAACCAATGAGGCCGAGGATATCCACATGAAGTTGATGCGGAAGTATGTCGAGGCTCCAACGTGGTGGTACATGGTACTGTTTGTTATAGTAAGTTTTCTGTCATGTTGCGTCTCCATCTTGATATTACTGTTTGTGTTGTGAATATGCTGACAAAAATCGGCCTTCAGATGTTGGTTATTGGATTTATCACGGTACTCGCGTACCCAACGAATATGTCCTGGTGGTCCTTTTTACTTGCCGTCGCAATATCTTTTGCGTTTTCGCTTCCCATAGGCATCATCCAAGCTGTTACGAATAATCAGATCGGTCTTAACGTTTTGACCGAGTTCGTATACGGTTATATCCAGCCCGGTCGCCCCTTGGCCCTCATGATGTAAGTCTACTACTATACCAGTTGGACACCCTTGGCTTCGCAGAGAAACATCACCCACTAACATGCGTCGCGTGGGGAACTTTTAGTTTCAAGACCTTTGGCTACATTACCATGTCACAAGCTTTGGGTTTCGTCGGAGATCTCAAATTCGGGCATTACATGAAGATTCCTCCGCGTACAATGTTCATGTGTCAGGTTGTGGCCACAACCTTTTCATGCTTCATCCAGATTGCAGTTCTCAACTTTGCCTTGAATCACATAGACGGCATCTGCACTTCGACTCAAGCCGAGCGCTTTACTTGCCCAGGCGGAAAAGTCTTTTTCTCAGGTACATTCGACATCCATCCGCAACACGTTTTCGTTTTTACGTCTAGATACTTATTTTACTGACTTTCACCAAACCTCTTCTTCAGCATCTGTAATTTGGGGCCTTATCGGTCCGGCCCGCATGTTCTCGCCCGGACAGATCTACTCCAGCTTGATGATCTTCTTTGGCGTCGGCGCCGTCGTCCCGATCATAATCTACTTTTACGTCCGCAAGTTCCCCAAGTCCCCGGCGAGGTTCCTAATGTCGCCGCTCATCTTTGGCGGTAGCGCTGCCATCCCGCCCGCCAGTCCCCTCAACTACCTCACATGGGGCATCGTCGGCTTCATCTTCCAGTACCTCATCAAGAAGAGGCATTTCAACTGGTGGAGCAGACTCAACTTCCTCACCAGCTCGGCACTGGACCTCGGCCTGGGCCTCGCCACCCTCGTCATCTTCTTCGCCTTTACGCTCAATAATATCAGCCCGCCAAAGTGGTGGGGCAACGACGTCGTCCAGACCACGATGGATTACACCGACACTGCTGTGAGGAAACACGTGGCCAAGGGGCAGATCTTTGGACCAAGGAATTGGTAGACCAGATGAGATTATAGAATACGATGAGAAATTCGAAAGAAAAAAAGAAGAAAAAAAAACAAAGTCGTCTTTTTTCTTCTCTTCTCTACACATACCTTTTTTAAATCTTACTGTCCTCCATTTATGTGTTTGGGGATCCATTTCATCATCTCGAGATAGAGCATATATATACAAGTTCGTTCGTGAGAAAAAAAAAAGAAAAAAAAAGCTGTCATGCATGTTCGCATCCCCGGTATTTGCCCACCCTTTTTGAGAAGCATCATGCTTAATCCAGGAATAGTGACGTGTGTGCGCGCACAAGGTGCTTTGGGCTGCTCGTCGTCTCATCTCTTGGATCGCAGGAAGGGGGGGGTTCCTGCTTCCCCGACCACGTCAGCATTTTGGCATAGATATGAAACATTCCGTAGTACAGAACAAGCAGATGATTGTTACGAACCCGCACTATCAAACAAACAATCGCATCGCTTCGGATAAGTAGCAATGAGGCAGCAAAAAAAAAAAAAAAAACTGGTGCTGAGAGGCACAAGGTGGGATTATTCCTTGGCCAGGTCTACGAAGAGATGGGTACATCATGGCCAAGTTGTTAGATTGTAAAAATCGGGCCTGATGCTCAACTTAGTTGCTCTTCGCCTTGGATCACTTGGACAGACACCATGTATCAAGTTAGCAAAGTCAACACAATTGTCGTTGCCAGGTTGAGTCGCCATTAACACTACCATCAAGGCAAAATACCAAAGTGAACAAGTTAAAGACCATGGATGGCTATTATCAATGCATGGATCATGCGGTTCGTAACAAGTGAGGAAACATGACATCAAGTCACCGAGGCTGTCTACAATGAAGAGGTGTGTCACCAAGATTCATCAATGTTTAAATAATCCTTGTCAACAAAAAGCCGGCAACTTCATATTTTCTAGCTGGAAAAAAACTGTCCGCCGATGTCATCAACAGGCACTTGGGCCAAGTTTTCAATATAACCAGGTAACAAGCCGAACAAGGAGAGGAGTATCTCGAAACAAGGACAAGCCCAATAATCTTGTATCAAATAAATCAAATCACCGCTTCCCATACCAAACGCCTATACGCTATGCTGAACAATGCAGATTGACAAAAAGTAAATAAAACAACCGAATCGAAAGTGAAATGAGTAAAAAGTCATACGGAGGAGCGTGAGAGGAGCGGATAAGAAGTGGTTCAGTTGCAAACATGTTAAAAGGGATGTCGTAGAAGAGAGAATTGTAACATGTGTTTTGGGTTTAGGGTATAATTAGTTCATCCGAGTGTGCGCCCGGCGTGAATAGGTTGAACAACCCGAGGCGCTGTCGGATCCTGGCGCATCGCAGGACTCGGTGCCCCGAATTGAACATCTTGAAAATGTGATTGGAGGTGCCGTGATGCATCCCAGCCCTCCTCGCTGAGTACGCTCAGGTAGCCCTGGCCGACCTTGTCGCGTAACTCCTCGATTTTACGCCGATAGACTTCGCCGCCTGCATCCCAGTCGACAGGAGGCGAGGCTTCCCACGAGGGTTCGGGCTCGTGTGAGGCAACGACGAGGGGTTGCTTCGCGGCATCCGTCTTGACGATGTCGGTATTGATGCGTGGTACCTCTTGAGCTGTGGCTGGTATCTTGTTGATCGAGACAGGCGCACTCAGTTGCGGCGACTGTGAATCCGCAGTCTGCGAAATGCGGTAGTGGTCCTCTTTGTAGACACCCCGGCCCTGGGAATTCTTCACTGGCTGGGCTGTTACCTCTGCGGACTGTCCGTTCGCAGCCAAAGATTCCTTTGTGGCCAAGTCTACAATGCGCCTTTTCGGGGCTCGTCTGCGGCGCGTTGAGTTTGTGTTGATTTCGCTGGCCGTTGCCTTGGGCCGTGGTCGCTCTTTACGAAGCACGGCGGCCTCCTTCGGGGTCTCATAGATGATAGCCGGCTTCAAGACATCGACTGCGGGCATTTCAGAGGCGCGGGGCTTGACAACAGGAACGGCAGGCGGAAGAGGAACCCGATCAATCAGCTGCTTCTTCTCTGCGTAGGTGGGCCCTGTAGAGTCGATAGTGATGTCCTCAGTATAGCCTGGGGTTTGGCGGAATAGGTTGAAGATAGTGACGCGGTAGTCCTTGTGGGTTCGAGTGAATGGATTTCCTTCGACATAGACCTCCCGCAAGTCGGGAATGTTGGTCAGCCGAGCGAGTTCCATGGGGTCGGTCAGCTTGTTGTCTCTGAGGTCCAATCTCTCCAAAGGATAAAGCTTTTCAATCGCAGCGATTGACTGAAGCCTGTTAGCGCGAAGGTTGAGGGCAGTGATGGCCGGCAAAGGATTCCTCAAAAGCGAGTGCAGCGAGTCTATCATGCAATGAGATAGGTTGAGAGCTCGTAATGCCGTCAGGGTGGCTAAACTGTCAGGTATCTGGGTAAAAAGGTTGGCTGACAGGTCGAGGGAATGAAGCGTGTTGGACAGGGGGGCTAGGCTGGTGGCAGAGATGGCAGTGAGGGAATTGTCGGCGAGGCTCAGATGCTTCAAAAATCTCCATTTTGATGCTGGTAAGATCCCCACAGACAGCAGGTTCGAGGTGCTCCCTCCTCGGTGATGGCCATGCCATGAGTCCGAGAGACTTGAGTGGGAACTTCCAGAGCCCGAACGACGGATTTTGTGGGAAGTGCGGACGTGAGAGGTCGAGTTCCTGGAGCTGTTGGGCCTCCGTGGCGAGTGGCTTCTCGGCCGTGATGATTTCGATGGCGAAGTGGACGGTTCACCACTGTCAGCTCTGACGAGTGAAGGCCGTCTGCTGTCGTCCGATGTATCGTCTTTGCCACCCATGCTTGCCTCGCTGTTCAGAGAGCCAATTTGAAGGTCTCCGGTAGAATACCTTGGCTGGGGGGAGCCAGGCGCCGAAGTAGAATTATGTGACTGTGATTCATTGTGTCCAGCGGTAGGGGTGCGTCGGGGGCTGGAAGCCCCAGCGCCCCAGTGCGTTGTGGGCGAGGCTTGCGTCTTCGAGGATCTCCTTCGACGCTTGTCCATGTCATCAAGGACAATGTCAATCAAGATGTCTGCTGGATCATCGATGCTTGCACGCTTGAGTGTCAGCGATCGTAGCTGATCAGCCATCCTGTCCCAGCCAAAGAAGTGTCGAAAGTCCATATCGCACACCTCAAGAGCCTGTACGTTCTTGAACACGTAAAGCGGAACGGCCGAGTCAAAGGGAAACTCTTCGTAACCCCTGATCAAACGTGCTCTCCAGTCAGGAGCAAGCTTCAAGCAAGGGATTTTGGTGAAGGCTGAGTACAAGTACTTCAAATCGGCCTGTATAGCGGCCTTTTGCCTTTCGGTGCGGGCAGCGGAGACGCCGCTGCCAATTCCAAAACTTGCCCACAAAGCCGACATGCCGGACATGACACTCCGGATGCTAGACACAGAGCGTATGGATCCCACATCAGACTCGCGGCTCTTAGTTCGCTGTGACTGGCTAAGAAACGAGACATAGTTGGCCGAAGAAGAATTGTCGTGAAGGTTTTCAAGGCGGACCTTCATCGGTCCCACGGGTATGCCGAGCTCTTCAAAACGCGAGAGGAGATAGAAAAGGTGATGCGAGGTCAAGGCGAGCTTTGCCGACTTGACAGAGGCAGACGTGAAACTCAAGGTGCCCAGCGACAGAGCAGCGGCGAGGGTACTTGAGGCGGAGGAGGATGTGGCGGGTCGTTCCATGGCTGTCGGAGACGTGGCAATGTTGCTCGTCGAAATCGACGAGACGCTCTGTGATGAACCATGCCTCGGGAGATTTTGGCGCCTGAATTGCAGAGCGTTGGCTAAGGCTTTCTCGTGCGTACGCACAAATGTAGCCAGTTGCTATTACACATGGTGGTGGTTAGAAGAAGTTCCTCCATATGGTTGGTTAAACTTCCTACGCAAAAGCCAAACGGGACCAACCTTGATGAACAACTCCCCGTCTTCCGAATCCATTTTTGTTTCCCGGTAGCGCGCCTGATTTACGGATCCATCGAGCACGGTAGGATATTATGGGTTTCGTTGATGTTCCGAAAAAAGCCGGCGAGATACGGCAATTCTCGAGGCACTGGGTGGAGGTAAGTAGGGTCTATACCGTACTCCTGCTTCAATATCAAAAGTCAGCTGTCTGAATGGGCACAATGACACCCGTTCCTCAGGTGATTCTAATAAAGCAGTGTCTTCAATGTAGTGTGCAGGGATGTGTGAAGTGTAATCAGGTGTCATTCGTCATTGGTCACTATGGAGGTGCCAAAGGTTGTTTATGTGTGTGTCATATGTAGCCATAGTCAAAGGTAGGCAAGTACCCGTTTTGTGGCGGCCAGGGCGTGCGATAGATTTTCCGTTGCGATGCCGATAAGGTGGTGATCGTTGCGCCAGTCCTGCGGATATCAGATACTGAAAGGGCGTGCAGATGGATTGCCTATCGGTCGATCGGCTGCGTTCGGTTTTTGTTTTTCTCTGCGGTCCAAATCGGTGGGCGTCCTGAAGCCAGGCGATATCCGCATGAACAGTTGAATGGATTTGAGGTCGGAGGGAGCCGAATGCCCGTAGTCACCAGGAGATAAGAGGAATGCAAATCAGGACTTAAGGTAGATGGCGCCATGGAGTCCAAGACAGCTGACTATGCGGGGTTATGGTTCGCCGGGCGCTTTCCGAGAAGCAACCAGCCGCCAAGGAAGCTGGGTCACGGGCGAGACAAACAGGTGGACAGTTTGTCTGACAAAACGCCGAAGAGTTGAATGTCGTGTTGCCGCTGAGTGTCGACACAGCGGGTGACAGCACACAGAAAGGTATGCGACCGAGCACAATGATTCAACTCCTGGCGGCGTGCAATTCCAAGAGCATATGTGTACATGATGGGACCGGGCGTGAAGGTGAAGTGGCAGACAGGAGAACGAGGCTGGTTTGATTGCGAAGGGTACGAGCGCACGGCGATGTACACGGTGATTGGATTTTTGATTTTTGATTTTTTTTTTCTTGGTTTGGCGATAGACAATCAAGTGTATGTAAGGAAACCAGGGAAGAAGAAAAAAAAAAAGAAATTTTCGGCTTACCTCCCACTTCGCGGTGGACTCAAGAACACTGAAAACTGCTGAAAACGGAGGTCGGCGATACCCGGTGGTATCGAGCCTCACGAAATAACACACAACAGGCTGCGGTGAAGATAATGGCGGCCGTTGAAGTAATAACTTTGATATTATCCCGCTCTTCCAGCAACTCGGAGGAGGTAATATGAC
>JAVHJQ010003264.1:0-18248 GCA_031306095.1 Pyricularia sp. CD86 | reverse complement strand
ACCCAATGCGATTATGTCCTGTGAGAAAGTTGTTCCAGCCTTTAGTTCTGCTACCAAAGTGACATAGATCATCCGTTCGTCCCGAGGTTTCTCTCGTTAGTTGGGCTAGATATTAGACTAGTGTCTCCTGCACGCTTCAGCGCGCTGTACCTTTTTTTTTCACCTTTACTTTTGTTCAGACCTCATAAATTCGGTACTCAGTTGCTTGTTCTAACACGTACTTCCCAAAGCAAAAGCCATCCTGCGGCTTACTTGGCTTGCTTAACCTTTTCCCCACCCAAGCCAGCCGCTTCGTTCTTTTTGCTATTCGACTCACATTCGAATTCATACGAAATATACGAGGGACATATTCGGTTTCCTGTAGATCCGGCCTCCAAATTTGGAACGCCGCAGAACATTTCATCGGGGGAGCCCTTTTTGGTAACACACCAAATCAATGGCTGCTTACATACCGGCTACGATCACCGGGCCCGTCGCCCGGGGCACCGAGGTCCTGCGCGAGTCGCTCGGGAGTCTGACATGGGGCCCGGCAATGTCCATCGCCAGACCAGCAGTCGAGGCCGTCTTCTCGCAGATCGAGATTGGGACTCTGTTGCTGGTCGACGAGCCGGGCGGCCGGCGGATCGTCTACGGCCAGAAGCTGCCGGATAGGAGCAATGGGACCAAGCTGGACGAGGAGCCGCTCCCAACCCGGCCCAGTGGTGTGCGCAAGGCGACGACGATCCCGCGCGTGGAGCTCGTGGTCAAGCGGGACGCTTTTTGGATGCGCTTGTTCTTGTTCGCCGATATGGGGCTCGCCGAGGCCTACATGCTCGGTGACGTCGAGTGTGCCGATTTGACGTCTTTTTTCCAGGTCAGCTTACCCCTGCGTCAACGGAGTGGGCGTTTTTGTGCAGGGAGTTCATTATTTTGACATTGTAGAGGTGTAGCTATTCATCGTGAACCGAGATCAGATGGGCAACGGCACAACGCGCTTCTCAGCCATATCTGGAGCCATCACCAGCCTCGCCAGGACGACCAACACCATGTCCAACTCCCTGTTGAACATTTCGGCGCATTACGACATCAGCAACGATATGTTTGCTGCCTTCCTCTCGCCGGACATGACTTATTCGTGCCCAATATGGAAATCGGTTACGGACGGATCCGACGAGCAGGAGGAGTCTCTCGAGGCAGCACAGCTGACCAAACTGCGCAGGTTCATCACTGGAGCACGCATCAAGTCGACCGACCACGTGCTGGAGATCGGAACCGGATGGGGCTCCTTTGCCATTGAGGCGGTCAAGGCGACGGGATGCCGCGTCACGAGTCTCACCCTCTCTAAGGAGCAAAAGGCGCTGGCGGAGGCTAGGATAGCCGACGCAGGACTCTCTGACCGGATCGAGGTTCTGCTGAAGGACTACCGAGCGCTGGAGGCACCAGGGGATCGGCCCTTCGACAAGATAGTCTCCATCGAGATGCTCGAAGCGGTCGGGCAGGAATTCCTTGGCACGTACTTTGCCTGTATCGACAGGTTATTGAAGAAAGATGGTGGTATTGCCATGTTTCAGTGCATCACAATGCCGGAAGGCCGGCATGAGGCTTACTCCAAGAGTGAAGAGTAAGCTGGTTATGATTCCGGTTGAGAAAAATTTCCCGTCGCTGACCAGGAAAACCCTCCCAAACAGCTTTATAAACCACTATATTTTCCCAGGTGGCTACCTCCCCTCGATTACACAATTGTTGAACCACATCAGCAAAGAATCCAAGGGGACTCTTATTGTCGAGGGTGTCGAAAATATCGGCGGGCACTACAGCAAAACCCTGCGTCTCTGGAAAGAAGCGTTCCTAGAGAACTTTGACTCCAAGATCAAGCCCGCGCTCCAGACCGAACATGCGGACATGACAGATGAGGCGATTGCTGTTTTTAAGAACAAGTGGGAGGTAAGGAAATCCCATCAAATTTCCCTTTTCTGCGATCCGATGCGCGTACCCAAACCGTTGCGTGCCTGCATCATCAAACTAACGAAAAACACTGCTCTAGTACTATTTTACTTATTGCGAGGCTGGCTTCCTCACAAAGACGCTCGGGGATGTAATAATAACGGTGGGACGTGAGGGTGCCCTGGAACTGATGGAGGGGATCCCGCTATGATTTTGTATATTGCTCCTGAGTTTTGTGGTAACAGCCACCTTTAGACTTTGGGATAGAAACGTCTTTCGCTTCTTGGTTCTGAATAGTTGAAGATGACAGATATTTCAATTCTTCCGCTTCTTCTTCGTTGTCTTTTTATTCGATGAAGAAGAACCTTTCTGCGCACTGCCACCGCTGGCATCAGGGTAGCGGTTCATGTGCTCCACATCGAATTGGGGTTTGTGTCTGCGGAACAACAGCATAGCCACCCTGGCATCCTCTACGCTCGAGTGCTGGCCGTCTTGTATTTCCAAGCCCAGAATCTCCTTGGCCAGGATGCGCATCGCCGGCTTGGGCCCGTTGCCGTACTTTCGAAACCCCGAGAACTTGGCCGTGTCCCGAATGTCCCTCGGCGGGTGCCCGAGCTCCAGCACGGCCAGGTCGTGCTTGATGTCGTGGCCGACCACTATCCTCCCGCGCAGCAGCTCCGCCACCTGCGCGTGGACCTCGTCAAAGTCCCGCGCAAAACGCATGTCGCGCGCGCTCACGCCGCTCACGTGCGTGCGCCAGTCGGTGACGACGACTCCTGGCCTTGGGCGCACCAGCGAGTCGTAGACCTGATTTCCATGAAAGTCGACGACCGAGACCCGCGCGAGGATCGACTCGTGCCCGCCCGGGCCGATGCCGACCATCTCGCAATCGATGCCGACATACTTGCCCAGCTGGAGACCGGGAGTGAGTCCTGCGTTGGGACGGGCCTGTGCTCCTGAACCGGAAGCGGTTGTCGCCTTGAGGCCCAGACCGTAAGCCTCTGCGACGTGTTCAGGAGAGACGTCGTTGTCCTGAGCCCACACGGCGAGCGAGGGCGAGACGGTGTTTGGGGCGACGGCAGATGTGATTTTGGAGCTTTGAGAAACGCCCATGCTGGATGACCTGCCGCCGTTCCTGCTACTCTTGGCAGCAGGAGCGTTGCTCGTCGCCGATGCAGGCCTTTTGGTGGATTGGTTGCCCTGCAGTGGCTGCGCCGTCTTCAGTCTCTTCTTGGCTTGGCCCTTTGCTTCTGGTGGCGATGCGTCCTCTATCGACTTCCTTTTAGGTGCTTGCTTCGGGGCCGCCGACTCTGCCTTGATCTTGGCTTGGAGTTTCTTCCAATTTGATGAGAGCTCAGGGGCCATTTTTTCATGTCTTTCTTTCTGGTCGAAATCCAGACGTCAAGGCAATCGCTCGTGGTTCCCCCTCCTCCCTGGTGAAAAAGAGATTTACAAAGCAATCGCATACGCAGTTTGCGCTTTGCTCAATCAACATCGACTTCGGAAATATAGGTTTATCCTTGATATATGTAAATATTGAGTGATTTGAGATCGTTGCTATTATTTGCTTGGGGCAGCTGCGGACAACTGCATCGCCTCAATCAAAAAGTTTTCATGTTCCAAATTCGAGTCAGGGTCGGTTGCCGAAGGCTTGTCTAGAACCTCCGACCAGGTAGGTGGTTTTGGGCTGTAGGGCGCGTTCTTCCAGTGGCGACTGGGTTTCTTTAGGCTTCTGGACCCACAAGATGCCGCTGCGTCTTCGCTGCATATTTCTGCAAAGGCGTCGCACTGGTCAACTAAACTAGGCATAACCTAAACTTGAACTTCATCAAACCGCCTTATTAAATCCAAGCACCTATCAAACCATCAACTCACCATACAACGCAACAAACTATTAATCTCATCACAACACATCGAATTTTCATCAAAGGGAGACAATATCAATTGATTGGCCTCACTCTGATCCAGTCACAATGAGCCCTCACGCAACGGGAGAGGCCGCCGTCGGCTCGGGCGAGCCGCGGCAGAAGAGCAAGGCGACGCCAGACTCGCTCATCGTGGGCTGCATCGCCATGGTGGAGAAGGATGGGCAGCCGCGGCGGGCTGAGATTCTGAGCATCAAGGATACCAAGAGCGGCCGGCAGTTCTACTGCAATTTTGACAATTTCAACAAGCGTCTGGACGAATGGGTTCCGCTCGCCCGCATCGACCTCACCCACGACGTTGAGTGGCCAAATCCGGACAAGGACAAGCCCAAGGAAAAGGCCACCAAGAAGATCGCTGGTGCCGCCGCCCAGTCCAAGAAGACCGCGCAGACCAAGAGGGCCGCCGCTGCCGCTGCCGCTGCAGCCCAGAAGAGGCCCGTCGGAAAGCGGGAGCAGTCGGTCGTCTCCGAGGCTGGCGCCAGTCATCCATGGACTGATTTTGTCGAGTCGCAATCGCAGCTCAAGACGCCTTCGTCAGAAACCCCCGTGACTGCGACTCCAGCGGATGAGTCCGACGACAAGCTGGCGTCGGCCATCGCTGGTCTACCACCGGCCGCGGTGGCCACCCCAGCCAGCGTGGACGATATGGATGTCGACGGTGATGACAAAACCATCGGCGGCGTCGGAGCGGACGGCCGAAAGAAGGAGAGGCAGCCGTCTTTCAGCCGCGAGGAGGAGATCGAAAAGCTGCGGACGTCCGGATCCATGACGCAAAATCCAACAGAAATATCGCGTATTCGAAACATATCCAAGGTCCAGTTTGGTCGATACGACCTATTCCCGTGGTACTTCTCTCCATATCCAGAGGCTTTCTCAATGGAGGACTGCATATCAATATGCGAGTTTTGCCTCTGCTACTACGGAGACGTCAAATCTTTCACGCGCCACTGCCGCAAGTGCACGCTCCAGCATCCGCCAGGCAACGAAATCTACCGGGACGAGTACGTATCATTCTTCGAGATAGATGGGAGACGTCAGCGAACGTGGTGCCGCAACCTATGTCTGCTGTCCAAGATGTTCCTCGATCACAAGACACTGTACTACGACGTCGATCCCTTTCTCTTCTACGTCATGACGACCAAGGACGACAAGGGCGACCACCTGGTTGGTTACTTCTCCAAGGAGAAGGAGAGTGCCGACGGATACAACGTGGCATGTATCTTGACGCTACCGCAATACCAGCGCAAGGGTTTTGGTCGGCTGTTGATCCAGTTTTCGTACGAGCTGTCCAAGATTGAAGGCAAGCTCGGCTCGCCCGAGAAGCCGCTTTCGGATCTGGGTCTGCTCAGTTATCGACAATACTGGGGTGAAAACATCATGGACCTGCTCATCAGCTTCCACGAGCGCGACGAACGCTGCAGCATCGAGTCCATCGCCGCGCAGCTCTCCATGACCACGGGAGACGTCGAGCATACACTGCAGGCTCTCAGGATGCAGATATATCACAAGGGAGAGCACAAGATTGTCATACCTGAAAAGCTGCTGCAGCAGCGTGAGAAGTCAAAACAGAAACAGAAGCGAATGATTGACCCCAGCCGCATCCAGTGGAAGCCACCTGTGTTCAATGCTTCCTCGCGCACATGGGGCTGGTAGTTTATTGCCTGGATAACAATTTCTGACATTATTGTCTCACTTCTCTGTCCTGTAATTTAGAACAAAAATAGATACCCCCTTTCAACGACAGCAAACCGAAATTGAGCGCCTTGTACTACGACGTTGAACTTGTCAATACTTTGCTGCATTTCTGATCCTTGACAGTGAGTAGTTAGCTCTACACAAACCCAAACGAATTTTGTCCATCTTGATCCTTCCCCTCCGCAGGCGGTTCATCCTGCAAACGCTTCAGCAGACCGGCGAGCCTCTCCACGCCCTGAACGATGATGTCGGGGTCCTCCCACGCGTAACACAACCTCAGGTTCCGCGGGAACTTCACAGCATCCTCGTCGCCCTTGACCTGGAACATGCTTCCGGCAGCAAGGATCAGGTTCTCGTCCTGCAACGCGCGGCTGGCCACGATGCTCGCCGATGGGCCGCTGTCTGGCAGCGTCAGCCACACAAAGTACCCGCCATACGTCGACTTTGGCTCCTCAAAGGTCACGCCGAGCGGGGAGAGGTGCTGGCGGACGGCGTCGAGCAGCAGGGCGTGCCTCTTCTGCAGGTCTGGGCGTACGGTCCCGTCTATGTGGGATGCCAGGGTGCCGGTGCGAATCATCTCCCACTGTGATGGAAACTGTTGTTAGTTTGGTTTTCCTTTTTTTTTGGCACGAGTCATATCCCTTGATCTTGTCTTCCTCTGCTTGACTTGTACAAAGGTAGTGCTAGACGATAGGGAGGTAAAGACAAGGGAGATGGACTCACAATCATAACGGCGGCAAGCTGGCTCGCTGCGCCACCGCTCTTGTTGCTGCCCGTCGTGGCGAGCCCCAGGGCAAAGGCCGGGGTGCCCTCTGCCCAGCCAGTCCTCACTCCAGGGCCGATGATCTTGCTAAAGGAGCCGTTGCTCACCGCGTGGCCAAAGCCGCCCGAGTCGAAGCGGCTGGCGCCGAGACTGTCCGTCAGGTCTCGGTCGATATCGACCAGGCGCGGCGGGGGCGTCAGGGGAGGGATGTATTGCTGCTGCTGCTGCTGCTGCTGCTGCTGCTGCGGGGAACCCTGCCGCTGTTGCAAGACTGGCCACTGTAGAAAGTCGTAGACGTCGTCGCTTATGACCAGCGCGTCGTACTCCCGCGCGAGCCGGATCAGCCCCTCGCGCCGGCGCACGCTCATTGTCTTGCCCGAGGGGTTGGCGCTGGTGGGGACGCAGTAGATGACATGACGGTATGCCTTGCGGGAGGGGGCTAGGTTTTTGAATACCTGTTTGTCTATGGAGTTAGTGGGAGACACAAGTGGGCAGGACTAAAGGGAAGAACGAAAAGAAGAAGAAAAAAAAGAAAGTCATTTGCCGCATCTTCCAAACATCTCCCCGAACACAAACAAGTGGCGCATCTTACAAGCTCGCTGGGGCCATCAGAGCCAAACTCCTTCAAACCCTTCTCCAACCAGTCCAAATCTATACCCTCATCATCCTCCGGCACCGCCCTGAGACGTCCCTTGAACCCTGCATCCTCAAAGATGGGATTCGAGAGGTGATAGCACGGCGCCACGACCCACACGGCCTTTGTGTAGCCCGGATCCGTAAAGGAGCCGAGCACGCAGCCCATGTTCTGGCTGGCGCCGCCCGTGATGCAGATGCGGGCCGGGTCCGGCGTGCGTCCCCGGCTGTGGTAGTAGTAAGGAGCCAGGAAGCGCGCGAGCTCCTCCCGCAGCGGCTGGAATCCCGGGTCCGGTGCGTACTGCAGTCCCGGGACGAAGACGTCGGGTTCCGTCAGCATGCGGTCCGCCGCATTCCTGAGGTGCTCCGCCGGCAGCGTGTGTGGTGCCGGCCATCCCCGGATCAGGTTGATCTGGCGCTTGGCCCCGGCTGAGTCCGGTTGGTTTGGGGTTGCTGTTGTTGTTGTTGTTGTTGTTGTTGTTGTGGCCATTGTCCTGATGGTCATCCTACCGAAGCGGGGGGATGAGATGGTCAAGTGGGGGATGACGCTTATAGCAATGGAAATCCTAGGAACTGGCCTCAAGATTTTAAACAGTCTCATGTATGGGGATCGCACGATGTGAAACTGGTGAAAGACGGGGAGTAACTGCAAAGCTGGCTACGGGCTTCTCCCCAAAATTGCATATACTCACAGTATAGTGACGTGCTTCTAAGTTACTAAGCGGCTGGGAAACGAGTGTTCTTTTCATGTTAATGCCTCCCTCACGTGACACAGCATCCACAATCTGAATGTTGTCGTGGGTGTATCTATCTAGACTTGGGCCTAGAGTTATTGGGGCAGATAACCGTCTTTTTAAAAAAACCACTTCGCTATCTCATACATCACTTTCTTTGGTGGGGCAATTATCCATCATGAGTTGTTGCGTGGGCCGGGGCTAGTCCTTTGACTACTCCATCCTTCCGGAGATATTCTCTGCAAAAACATCTCAGAATAACAAAAGTCGCAAAAACACCTTGATCGAGTTGAACAGTAGACAGATCCCATAAAGAAATAAAGGGGAACTCGTGACAACAATGCCTCATGAGGATACCTACGTGCCTCTTTCCGCTCAATCACCGCTGAAGACATGTTTCACAGTGGGGAATAGCAGAGAGTAGCTCAGTAGTCGGTAGTAAACGAGAAACAAGCCTCGTCTTATTTCGCACAAAAAATAGGGGCTGCTGCCCCAAGTAACAGTAACAATAGTAGTCCCTTACACCTCCCATTTCCATATTTACCGAGTCAAAGCCTTGTTCGTAATTGCCAGCTATGATTACCGAACTGTCCATGTTCCTGTTCCAATTCCAGTTCCCCCCCGGCTCGGTGTACAGACCACTATGTAAGTAAGAGTAAGAGGTTTGGTGTGTGAGTGTAGGTTTGCGTGCGTGTGAGTGAGTAGTAATGGTAGTACCAATCATCACATGTTCCGTAAGCATCGAGAGATCGAGAGTAATAAGAATAGAATGCGAAAAAAGGCATTTTTGCTACCGTAGAAGGCCATAAAAATCAAGGTTGTACAACAAAGGCTGCAACAAAAAGTATCAAAACCTCGTCGCAGGTTTGTCTTTTTATCAAAGAATAGACGCTCAAAGCTCAGGCTAGAATGTGCCTGTGCTAGGCACAATCACTTGTGTAGGAGGTGTGCTCCTAAGGACTACCGTCGTATCTGATAATAACTCTTCCTGGACCGACAATCAGGGCAGAATGGCGATTCCTGGTGAAGAAAGAGGTAACGCGTGTCACTGTTGTTTGCTGGGTAGTAATCACAGCCAAAAAAAAATAACTCGCCCTGATCTCAGAAATTTCTCAAGATGTCTGTGACTTCTTAAGTTTGCAGTGGTGTCGAAGTACGACGAGAGCCCCAGTCAGCAGGACGTCTGTACGATCCTCTGCCACGACCAGACGGGGCAGTGGGCAGGGAACCTGAGCTAGAGCTTGGAGATTGCTGCGACGCGTCGTGGGAATAAGGTGTCGATGACTCTCTGGACCTAGGAGTGCTGCCATTGCCATTTCCCCCGCGGCCAGTGTGTGTTCGTGGCCCCGAGCCCCGTGAGCCTCGAGAACTGCTGCTACTGCTGCTATTGTTGTTATGACCAGACCTCGAAGAAGTACTGTAAGAGCGGGCTGTTGGCAAGTGCACGCGCTTCCTCGAGGTCATTCCCTGAAGGCAAACAAAGGCAAAGCTTTGGGGATTTTCCTCCAAGACCTCAACGGTAGTTGGCGAGATCCACATCCGCTTAGGCGTAGAACGGACTGGGGCAGGCGAAGGATTCCAAGCCGCATCTGGCACCGAGGTTGGAATGCGAATCGCCGGCAATGAGCCCATTTCTTGCTCCTCAAAACATTCCTCCGCCATCACTTTTGAAGTCGGAGAGCCACTTGCCGTCATGTCCACGCCTGCAGAACCGGGAAGAGATACTGTTGCCGGCGCCTGCGAGGCTGTAGAATCCATAGCTCGGCGACTAGTTGAATCTATTGCCATCCGGCCAGTCTGGGAAGATGTCTTGCTATCATGAAGGAGGTCGTTGATCCTGCTTTGCCACTTGGATGATGCCGATTGCTGCGCCGCTGGTGATGCTGGGGGCCCACGAGGTTGGCTCTCTTGAAACGGCCTCGGGGTTGCCCAGTTGAAAGAAGCAGACGCGGGAGCAGCTGATCCTGCTGTAGCATTGGATGCTGCGACTTGTCTGCCCATTGAAGGTGGCAATCTCACCACGGGGCGGGAAGGCGGTAGGGCAACATGCGGATGTGTCGCGTCTCCGTCAAAGGCCGGATGGCCATCCATATCAGGGGGTGGTGGTGAAGGTGAGCGGTGGCGGTTCATATCTTCCGGACGAGCGCCATCGGTCTTGACAGGGAAAAATCGTGAGGTTCGACTTTGCGGCGAGGCAGTAGACGCCGGGCCAGACGGCGACACTACTGCCTTGGCAGTACGTTCATCCGTGGCAGAGGGCTTCCACGAGGCACCATGAACAACCTGAATGCGGTCCTTGGTCTCAATTCGCCTGCCATCGCTGTCAAACTTGACAGGCTTCCAAGAGTCGTGATATGCTGGACGAGTTTCGTCGGCCGATGCACCTCGAGTCTCCAATTCCGATTGTTGCTGCATCATTCTCTCTCGTGTTTCGTTCGTCATTCTCTCGTCACTTGCCTTGGAAGCCATGGCCCAGCGTGATCGCGTATCGTCATCGGCCGAGTTGGATCCGCGTGAAAGGCCTCCAGCCGCCGCAGATGGGGGCGCAATTGGCTTAGGGATATGGGCAGGCTGGGCCTTGGCACCGTTGGGCGGCCCGATAGGGCCCGGTCCTGCAGTTGAAGGGCCACCAATCTGGGGCATATTAGGCGGGAATCCATCCGGCAGGCGGCCCAGATCAGCATTAAATGTTCCATTGCCGAGACTCCTGTTATTGTTTGGCGCCCCCCAAACATTCTGAACAGCTGGCTGTCCGCCTGTCGGTCCCCATGAGAAACGACTAGGCTGTGCAGGAGGTGGTCCTTGCCAGGGCGGGGCCGCTTTCCCATCCTGCAGCGGAGTTGAGTTTGATTCTGAATTCGGTACAGGCTCATGCCTCGTGTGCACACCCGCAGGTCGAATTTCCTTTTCAGCCGGAGCCGGTGATGGTTTCGTCTCTCCGCCCTGCCCTGCCACCGGTGTCTTTGTCTCGCTAGCGCTGCTGCCTGTCGTTTCCTGTTTTTGTGAAGCTTGAGTGACTGGGGTCTCGCTGGAGACAGGAGTCGAAGTCTTGGTAGCAACAGTCGCTTCCTTTGCGGCCGCTTGCTTTGCACTTTTCCGCTCAGGTGCTGGACCAAGGGCTGCAAGCTTGGCTGCAATTCTCTTTTGCTTCTCTGCTTCAGCCTTCGCCTCTTCCTCTGCCTTACGCTGCCGAGCGGCCTGAAGCTTTTCGGCCATGAGCTTCTTCTGCAGCTCATAGTCATCGACTGTTGGACCCTGAGGGGTTGCCTGGTTCATGGGCGGCACGTTCTGTCGATCGTGTGGCGCGGCGTTAGATACGTATGGTGAAGTCCTCGGTTGCCACACCGGACCGTGCCCTTGACGCATGCCGGAGGGTGACACCGGGCTGTCCCCTGTAAAAGAAGTTCGTCGACCGTGAAGAAGGTCCTGGGGAGGTAATCCCTGATCGTGTGGTTTTGCGCCGCGGTGAAATAGAGAGCCACTGCCCCCACTAACATTGGAAGATCCACGTCGGCGGCCGTAAGGAGCCTCCTGGTCACCTCGATTCGACTGGAAAGCTGACGAAGGTCCTGGCGGGCCCTCTCCGTGCGGTGGTCGCTGCAACACTGCTGGAGGGTGCCTTTGATGTGGGTCGACCCTTCCTGGTCCACGTCGTTCCGCAACTGGCTCATATCTGCCGGACTGCGAGTTGAAAAGTTCTCGGTTAGGGTTAACAGGGCCGTTGGATCGGCTGAAATCATCCGCAGCAATCTCCTTGGCCGCTGGCGGACTAACCCCTCGCATGGATGACGGCGTTTCTCGGGGTTGATTTCGTCCGGGCACCTGAGGCGCCGAGGTATCAAGTATTACCGGAGAGCATTTGTTTACTGGGGGCAGAGTAGCCCATGGGGACTTGACGGGTGCTGGTGGAGGAGGTGGTCTGGCCACCAGGGTCGGTTTCTCGGGTGCGCCCTTAAGAACCAGACCCTTACCGCCCCCAAGGATTGCCTTTCCGGATGACATCTGGGCGGGTGCGGGAGACTTTGGCTTTTCTGAAAGCTTAGGATCCTTAGCCAGCGGTGCTGATGGTGTCGGCGCCGGCACCGGCTCCGGCTCCGAGGCTGCTGGTACAGGGGGCACTGTGGTCGTCTCTTCAACTGTGGGTATCGTCACCTTGGTGCCATCGTTCCACTGGATTTCGCTGGGGATCCAGTCGTCATCGTCGTCATCAACGTCGGCCCAGTTGTTTGCGGCGTTGGTGTCTTCGGGCGCCAATCTAGCTGTCATATGGATTCCATACTTCTTCAGCTCCTCATCGGTGAGCTTCTTAGGTTCAACAGGTGGGGGAGCTGTTGAGAATGTCAGTTACGCGATGCCTCAAGTTTAGAACCCATAGAAGCTGATAAGCACATACGTCGATTTTTGGTCCAGACAGTACTTGGATCTGGTGCGCCAGCCGGCTTCCCGCCTGCGCCTCCAGACGCCTTACTTCCATCTCGCGATGTGGTACCGAGCTTTGCCACCAACCGGGGTCGAGCCACAGCAGGAGTGCCCGCGCCCGGTGTACCGGATGCCGCAGGCGTTGAGCTCGCTTTCTCCAAGTTCTTTGGTGTAGTGGTCCCTGAGCTCTGCGCCTTGCTGCCGAGAAAGGTCTTGTTCACGGATACGGACTTGAACGAAGTCGGTTTCTTGACCGTGGATGATGTCCTCGTGTGGCCCTTGCCGTCATATTTAGATCCATCGTCCTTCCCCGCCTCGGTATCCGAGCCCCCACTGACGCTAACCTCTGTCGAATTTACCAGATTATCAACGGTATCGGAAAGATGCTTATTTTCGATTTCGTCAGTAAACGGGGGGCCAGAGCCATTCACGAGCGGCTGCTTCGCGTCGACATCTTGAGAGTCTGCGCTTATGGTAATGGTCTGGCAAGAACAGGTTAGTTAGTCGGAACTGTAGCAGGATATTGCGAGACTGGCGTGTGCTTCGTTGCAAAGTGGCGCTTCCGAATCGCAAAAGGCCACGGGGGCAGTGAGCGAGCGCATACTGGGCTTGCGCGAGAAATAAAGTCGGTACGTACAGGCTCGGTGGAGGTTTTGGCAGCATCGACGGGATTCGACTGGGTGGCCTCAGCAGCCATCATCCGTTGCGAAGACTGACTAGGTTGGCGAAAGGCGATAATTGTCAAAGTGATCGCTCAAGCCGTTGAGTTGTTCTCGTTATTTCTTTAGGTTCGATATGCGTCTCGATAAGCGAGTCGATTTGTGTGTATCGTCGTGCGTCCCTCGAATTTTTTTTTCCGCGATTGTCCGCGTGGTCAAACAGAACCTGGTCTGTAAAAGTGATGTCGACTTCCTTGGTTGGTTGGTCGGGCTCAGCGGGTCGGCTCGGGTTTCTTCACGACTTCTGCGGCAGCGGGTCGTCGTCGAGCAAGGTTAATGAAGTGCTGCTCTTTGACTAGCACTAGACCATGGGTCAATGGGATGCTTCGTCCTATGTAGATATTCCCTTCCTAGATCTGATTTTTTGGGGCGGAATGGGGGGATAGGAAAATATCACGGTGGTGAGATGTGTCGAAGTGCACAGTGTCCAAATAGAACGGCCTGTGTCGCCAGTTGATTGCTCGAATCCAATCCGCACAACAAGCTGCTGCATGGGAGTGCGGCTGGCCCTGTGTTACGGTGATTCAAACCGGCCCCGTCTATTTTGGGCCTAGCGCCAGGTTGCGGTCGATTCGTTTCAATCTCTTACTGGGTCAGCGCTCCTTGGAAGCTTCACCCGACAACAAAACAGAAAGAAGCTGGGAAGCGGGGCGAGGTCCCGTTTGCAAGGATCGTGGCATCAAATCGACTATGACACACCTCATCATCAATGCTATTTTATGTCACTTCTTGTGACGTTTTACGGCATGGATAGAATCCTATGCACAAACACGCAGCCCAGCATGTCTTAGCTGCGACCCGCACTGTGAGTTGGCAAACAAGTGAGTGCATGGACACACCAAGGAGCCAGCCGCCAAGGATGGGCTCAATGAGTTTACGGGTAAGCTAAGGTACCCTCGGCAAAGATTAGATGCTGGATTTACGCTTCAGAAAGCTTTTAAAAATGTGCCACGCGTTGCCCGGAATTTCTCATCATGTTTTGATTCATTTTTTTGTCGTCCAGTCGCAAAATACCAGGACACGGACCCAATGCTTGTTCACACTCACACGTCTTGAGCGTCTGTAAGAATATGGAATTTGCGCCCAATAAACGCAAGTAAGGTGAGAGACAAATGAATTTGAGTTCAAGTGGTGTACAAACGGTCTTATTCTATTTGCCGTATCTACAAGCCATATTACAAGTCCTCCCCAAGGGCCTGACGATTGATTTAGTGGGGGTTGTTCTTGTGGTGGCCTAGCACGCGTTCGAATGTTAGTATCGAGCGTCTTCAACAAAGACAGTGGTCGTGTGCACATCAGGATCCCCAAGGACTTACGAAGGTGGAAGTAGTAGTTCTGGGCGTAGCCGACAGCAAGAATGAAGGCAATAGCATGAATGATAGCTGCGGCGAAATGTCAGTAGTGCGATCGTACCTCGAAACAAGGTGAAGCGGCTTGTTCAACATACGCTTAGCGGTCGGGTTCTTGCCAAAGTGCTTCGCCTGGTAGCGACCGAGGATGCCCGTGGGTTTGTGCTCGGGAGCGGCACCCCTGGGAAGCTTCGAGTAGAAGTTGACGACGCGCTTCATGCGGACGGCATCAGGGGCAGCACCAATGGCCTGTCATAGCAGCTAGCTCGTCAGTCTCGTTTTCATCGCCACAACAGTCCCTGAACACTGGAGCGGAGACGAAGATCCAGAGTCCCCAAAATCACGCCGGCGCGTCTTCCGTCATCCTCCAAACCCTCTCAACACCAAACGTCCTCAACGTCCATATTGAGAGATGACACTCATCGCGTGCATGGATACGGACTGTCGATTCAAACTGGGCAGAGTTTCCATCGCTTCGAGTGAGGGGAAAAATCCGAATTGGACTTACGTTCGGCGAGGCAACCTGGAGCGGCAAAACACAGAGGTTAGTAACCATGCTGAGAATAAAATTCATCACCTCGGGGGTTTGTCAGTAGGTAGCAAATAAAAAAAACCGTCATACCTTGGGAGGAATGAGCGTCGAAAGCGCTCGGCGAGTAACGTGGCTCATGATGACAATTGGGACGACCCGAGTTCAAAGAATAGAAAATTAGAGGTCGGTAGCAATGTTCTCAATTGGCTGTGTCGCAATCGTCGTGCCAATTGAGGTCGGGTTCTTCTTAAGCTGAGGTCGGGTCGGGGACTTTTGGAAATCGAGGTTCTGCCGCGAACAGGTTTGCTACGGGCGGCGGTTCTTTCCGCCGAATGGCTTTTGGCCAATCACGTGCGGTCGAGGCGAGGCTGAGAAGTGGAGCTCCCATCCCATTGACGTCCCAATTGTGCTCAAGCTTGCCGGGAGTTGATGGTGATGTCTCGTGGATCAATTGAACTCTGAACAAACTCTCAATCCCAGTCTTAGGGTGGTCAATCAATCAGTTATGGCTTCTCTGAGATCTACCTCGACTGCAGCCGCCCGACTTCTCCGGAGCGCGTCGTGGCAGCAAACCCGAACCGTCGTCGCTGGCCGCAGACACGAGAGCTCTCTCGTCCGCTCAGAGAAACCAGGCCCCGCGCTTCCCGACACCAGCGAGAAACCAGCAAACCAGCCAGACTACCAGGCCACCTTCGACAAGGCTACATCGTAAGAGTCAAGTCTCTAGATATGCCTTGGTCTTGCCATCGCGCGCCGACGCAATTACTGACCGCAACCCACCCACCCTGCAGAACCTTTAGCCCTGTTCCCAAGCGCGTGCTTGACGGCAGCGAGCCGACCGATGTTCTTCCCGCGGCAGTTCTCTCGGGTGCTCCTATGGAGCTTCAAGCCCGGACAGTCCGGTAAGAAAAGCCGAACATATTCGATGTTCCAAGATGGACAATATCCCTGACACCAAAGTCTTAAAACAACAGCATCTACCGCCCCTCGAAGCCAGCTACGCAGTCTGGCACCCACGGATTGCGCCAGTGGCGTATGGACTGGGACGTCTTGGGCAAAGGTCACCGCTGGGAGAACCCGCTGATGGGTTGGCAGTCATCAGGCGACTTCATGCAGGGCTCGCACATATACTTCAAGAGCAAGGAGGATGCCATCGCGTTTGCCGAAAAGCAAGGCTACGAGTATTTTGTGCAGGAGCCCAACGAGCGCAAAATCACGCCCAAGGCCTATGCCAACAACTTCTTGTACAGTGACAAGAAGTTGAAGCATATTAGGACCAAATAGATCAGGAGGTTTGATTTTTTGGGGTTAGCTATAGAATCTGTAAGGCAGATGGCTTTTTGAACTGTACGGGCGTTCAGAATTTTACTGGATTGTAAATACAATATTTTGTGACTCAAGTTAGACAACCCAATTTTGGCCATGCTGCCTTTTTTGGCCCCGTTTGTGTTACTTTCAATCGTTATGTCGGTGTACCAACCAGCTACACTACCAGTAGATATGAGCAATAATTTCGTGTAGACCTCGGCTGTGCACGTGTACCGCATACATGAATGAAGCAGACATAAGAAAGTGGAAGAGGATATGGGGAGAAGACTCGATTGCATGTCGTGACAGTAATTAAACAATTCAAGTTGGGCAGTGTGCCTGCAACTCGGGGTAATTCCATAAAGTAGGCAAATAATATCAAGTAGTCCGAGTCCTTAAGCGTTTCTAACGCCTAAAAATGCTTCCCTGCAACTCCAGTCCGGTAACCAATCCAAAGCCAAACTCCGAGTAATCAAACATAACCATAAAAATTTGAGCAATGAGCACAAGCGCCAGGACTGGGACCTTTGGGTATTGAGCTCGAGTTTGGGACTCCATCAATGGATCCATGCTTCAATCATACACTTCTGCAATATCAAGTCATCAAGTTCATGTGTCGCCAGGACTATGTCACCATCGGCTCAGGATCGTGGTCAGCGGTATGGTCATCAGTCATGTCTCGGCTGTCCTTTTCGACTCGAAAGCCAAGGGCGATGTGAGCAGGCAACTCAACCTTGCGTTGCCTAGCTGTATTCTCAGCCCATGTTCGTAATCGTACGAGGTTACGTATTGCCGCCTCTCTTCTCTGAGTCTGCAGCTCCAGTACGGCCTTGTTGACCATCTCGGCCACTTGTCTTCTCAAGTCAGGATGGAGAAGGTGTCGGAGGTTTTCCGGCAAATCGTTCTTGTCAAAGAACAACAGAGACATGGTGCTTTCCAGCTCCTTTATGAATTTTTCATTGGCAGGTGCGCGGGGAGCAAGTTGCTCTTGTGCAAACTTGATAACCTTTTCAATGTCACCATGGCCGCTGGTCCTGATGAGCTCAACCAGCTGAAGACGAAGGAGTTCAAAATGCAACTTAGGGTCATTGCCCAAAATCTAGAGATGTAACCAGTCAGCAATGTGTCAAATATATGCGTGGTTGATCATCAAACATGGTTTTGGGGGTGTTTGCTCATGATTTTCAGTGTGGTGTTAATCATCAAAGGCGCATAGGCCATATGCGTGGTGCATGAATTTTTTTAATCATCGCAGGGAATTTGAGGTAGGAAGTAAGAATGAAATGGGCCAGCCACATACCTCTGGGTCAAGATCATTTAAGCCCTCTATCGCTTCTGAAATATGGCCCTGATGGATCTGGTTCTGAATCTCACGGCGCGCTCTGATAGAGACCATGTCCTGTTGGGCAGGGATATTTGCTTCTTTTGCAAAGTTTGCAGCGGCTTTGGGATAGCCTTCCATGGTCAGATAGTCAAGGATAACAGCATTGATGTCACTAGATCCAATGTTAGTCCAACTGAATCAATTGCGCAATCATGATTGAAAAATCGGTTGGAAGCTGCAATTTCAGAACGCTTGGACACAATGTTGTTCCGCATCGTATTTCTCGGAGAGATTCCCATTTTGTGTGATCATCACATTGCAGCAGGGTGGTAGGTGGAAAAGGGATAAAGAATGACGAATCGTAACGTACCTCTTAGGCGATCGAACGGCGGAGACCCTCGCATCAAATGAATGCTTGATGGGCGTGGCTGTGGAAGTCGTGGAAGCCTATAAATCACTGGTCAGAATCATCCCCTGCTGCAGAAATTCTGTGTGCAAGACAAAAACTTACCATTACGTCTGAGTTGTCGGCGCGAGCTGCGCCTAATGTTGGAGTAGGTGATGATCCGTCGGCTCGCCAACTACGGAAGTGTTCGTAGAGAAATTGTCTGAAAACTGGTGCGAGGTCTGGAGTGAGAGCCTCAGGCTCAAGACTGTCGCGACCCTGCGTGGTTGACCGTGGCATATATAGCCGGCGGGGGGTTTGTTTATTGGGGATTCATTTGCACACTCAATAACCGGGAAGGGGAGACCGTAGTCAAAATGCGATTGGGAGTAGCCAATTGCAAGAAACTGGGTTGCGCTGGTACGACCGACCTGTGGTTGCCTGATTCAGCCCATGCCTTTTCTTCCTTTTTTTTCTGAAGGTGTGGTTTCAGAAAGAGAAGGGAAAAATTGAATGGAATATGGGAGATGAGAAGAGAG
>JAVHJQ010003252.1:0-14779 GCA_031306095.1 Pyricularia sp. CD86 | reverse complement strand
CTTATAAACTTGTAAATGCATCACTTGGCAGACATTGATTCATGAAGCCTGGGCCAAAGGTCATTACGACCGCTGCTTGGTCGCTTTCTAATTATGGTGTTAAACCAAAGCCGACAACATACCGCGGCGGCCAAAAGGAGAAGAGAAGATTGTACTTTTATTTACATGAATAGCTCCAAAAAGGGAATAGTTGATAGAAGTTGTATTGGAACCAAGTCTATTGCAGCAATAACCGAAGAAAGGCCCCGAAAGAATACATGTTGTATATCTATACGATGTCATTATACCATCTAATCCCATCTCTCTGAGTTTGATTTCCCTGGAATAACCTTTCTCGTATCGACACGAATATAACGAGGCGGGCATACATCGTATTCAGTAACGCCCTTCCATCCAGGGTCACAAGTATCTGCAGTAGTTGTAATTTTGCAATGCTTCCAACGTACATTTTCCCCCTCAAATGTTGCAGTTTCGCCAGGGCGGACACGATACTCCTTCAATGTCCTGTCCATTTTATAGGGACGGCGCATATATATGGTGAGTTCACAATGTACTTCGTCTCGGATATCCGCGAGAACGCAGGGGAAAAGGGCCAAGGCGGCGGCAGCCGTAGTAATAAAAGTTTGAAAATGCATTTTTTAAAAGCAGAAGTAGGTAGTTGAAGAACGAAGTTGGCTACTGTAAAATCACCGAAATGTTCAACCTAAAAGTTGACTGGTGAAAAGGTTGTATACGAGTGTTAACGAGGAAGACAAGAGTACACAGCCGATGAAAAAGCTATCAATCGCTCCTGAAGTACGGCAACTGGCTTACTACGGGTGCAGGCAAAAAAAAACCACCCCTTGCCACCATATGTGTATGCGTGGGCCTTCACCAACCTAACTATCCGCGGGGAGCTTCAGGTACCTACCGCATAGTAAATTTATTTTTTTGCAAAAAAAATATTCTCAAAATCGGGAACACCCAGAAGGTCCACAGCGCTGTGCTAACTGTTCAGGGGTGAGGAATTTTACCCCTACACTATAGTATAAACATAACTGCCATTTTTAATGGTCTGCTTCGGCGAGTATTATGCGAGAGCCCGGCATCAATTTCATTTTTAACCGCATGACCGCTTGCTATTTAAAGCTGCATGACAAAAGAGAAAGAAAGACCCATGGCTTGTCAATTCAGAGTGACTGACTGAGGAGCAGTCAATAGAAAGGGAATTGTTTTATGTAATGCTTTAGTAACTAATATAGACCTAGAAGAGTTTGCACCTGAGGAAACGCTGGGCAGCATATTGTAAATCAGCTAGAAGTCGTGCAACAGACAGAACCAGCGACCTGGTTCAGTCCTTGTACTTCTGGTGGTGTTGATGCTTGTTGCTGATTAGATGTTGGTTGCATTTGTATACCACGGCCAGTTATTATCTGTCACAAGTTTACTCAATTCAAGATATTCCAGATATGCAAGTTCAAGCGAACTTGTTTACCTGTTAAAGAGGGCGCAAGCAGCAGTTTGCCCGTCTAAAAAAAGTAAGGGTCCAAAGTCAAAAAAGAAGAAGTAAAGCAATTAAAGAAACCCCGTGCTGAGCTGTGGAGTTGGCTAAAGTACAGACAAACTCCCTCTGGAATAGTCTTAGAACTCGTGATCTAACTTCAAAAATGCCAATCACAAACTTTTAAACACATCCCCAAATATCTCCCGGCTTTTCAGGAGATTCAGGACCCTCAGGCGCTCGTTATCAAGATGCGCGGCATCGCTGGCCTGGCCGCACGGAAGATGTGCCGCCGGCGCGGCGAACTCCTTCTCCAAGAACCGAATGGCAGGAATGGAACCACCCTCGCGGATGTACAAGGGTTTCCTGGTCTTGGCCTTGGTGGTTTCTGAACCCTCTGCTCCTTCATGGCTGTTGTCACCATCCTCCGAGCCCTGCTCCTCTTTCGCATCCAGACCCCACACCTTGACCACGGCATTCTCGAGCGTCCTGAAGATCTCGTTGCTGGGGTCGCCCAGCCATGGCTCGGCCTGGTTGTCAATCCGCACGCTAAGCGAGTTGCTACCGCCCAAGCTGACAAATTCGCTCTCCAGAAAAGACCTCAGCGACGCCGTCACCTCGTCGACCTCCTGCCCCGGCACCAGCCGCAACGAAATGTTGGCGCTTGCCTGGCTGCTGACCAGGCTTCCGTCTGGCCCTGATACTTTGTATCTGTGGATGGTCAGGTTGGGCTCGCGCCACCGAGCCATCAAGCTTCGCTTCAAAGCCTCCGCCGTCCCGCTCTCCGGACTGCGCTTCATCAGGATGGACGCTATGGCATCATATCGCTTCTCCTCGTTCGGAGTGAGCGGCAAAACTCCGTCGTAGAAACCGGGGATGATGACCTTGTTCCCTGGGCCCTTCAGTTTGCTAAGCAAGCATGTCAAGTCTGAAAGCGGCTCTGCCATCATGTATGATCCATCAACACCGGAATGAAGATCTGGGTGGGGCGAGTCGACGCAGACAGTCGCGTGCAGGACACCTCGCAGGCCATAAGTCAGGCAAGGCGTCTCGTCGTCCAGCCAGTAACTGTTCGCCAACAATATGTAGTCGACGTCTCCGATTAGATGTCGATTCCGCCTTACGGCCTCCTTGAAGCTCCGTGAACCCGACTCCTCTTCACCTTCGATCAGGAAGACAACATCCGAGCGAAGTTGCTTGGCCTCCATCAAATCTGTTACTGCATACAAAGCCGCTATGATTGGGCCTTTGTTGTCCGAGACGCCACGGCCGTAAAGGTAGCCGTTGGTTCCAGTGAGTGTGAACGGGTCTGACGCCCAGTTGCCTTTCTTGGCATCGGCAGGAACCACATCGTAATGGCCGTAGAACAGAATTCGCTTGCGCTTTTCTGCGGGCTCCTGATATCCGGAGAACTTGGCAAAAACCACGGGGTTGTGGAGGTTGTTGCCGTCACCACTTGATAGCATTTCTACCTCGGCTCCCAGCCTTTTGAACAAGGAGCAGAGGAAGGTGGCCCCTCGACGGCAGTCTTCTGCATATTCTGGACGGGAGGATATTGTCTTGTACGACACAAACTTGCGGAGAGAGCGCAACAGCTCGTCTTCAGCAACGGCCTTTTGCTCAGTCGCCCCATCTATGCAGTCATTTACGCGCCAGACGCACACATTGTCGTCGTTTGCACCGGTGATGAAAAACCGCTCGCCCTTATGGGATGTAGCGGCAGATGCAAGAATTTTGCCATCGTGAGCAGTCCACCGGTTTAGACAGCGGTATTTTTGGCTAGCCAAGTCCGACCCAGGACTGGTTTCACGGTTATCATTGACGGTGCTATGTTTCTGCGCAAAATGTCAGCAACTCCTCCTCTGGCTTGAGCGCTGAGCCAACTTACAGTCGCAACGCCGTTCGCCGCGGCACTCCACAAAAAGCCCCATCTGATTTGAACTGTCATGACATCTGCGTCGTGTGCCTTGATAACGCGCAATTTCTGTTTTGTGTCGAGGTCCCATAGCTCTATCACTCCGTCAAGCTTGCCGCTATATAGAAAGGACCCATCAATAGCCAAAGACAACACAGACTGAGCCTCATCGGTACCCAATACCATTATCTCTTCTATGCCATCTTCGGCGCCGGTCTGTGTACTACCGTCGGTAGTCTTAAGGTGGTGCGCTAGTCTCCAAAGCTTTATTGTGCCATCGCCGCCTCCAGATATGAGGACATCCTCATCTTGTCCGACTCGTACGGTCGGGCCCCTGGATATGAGCATGCAATAAACATAACCGAAATGCGCAAACTGATGGATTGCACCCTGTGAGATCTCGAGGACAGACTGCGCCCTGGGGATCATCGAGAAGCGATCATCGTTGCGCCGCGGTGTGCTCGTGCCCCCCACTGCCTTGGAGTCGAAGAAGCGATGATATCTACGGTCGGGATGCTGCGCAGACTCATGAAGAACCCGGGCTTCAGGGTCGTTCAGCCGAACCCACTGGATCGACGTGTTCTGCGCGCCAATGTAGACCGTGTCGTTCTGGGCGGAGTAGGCCACGCTGAAGACATCGCCGACATCGTGGGAACTGTAGATCTCGTACAATCGCTTGAGCGTACGCGGACACCATACACTGATGATAGCATCGCCAGCGGAAGAGAAGAGGAGAGACGAGGGTTGTGATTCGTGAGGATCGGAGGCGTCGTCGGTAGACGATGGCTTTGTTATGCCTTTGTCGGTCGGCGACGATAGGAAGAGGCAAAGAACGCTGCGCTTGTGTGCCTGGACACGATGGACTAGCTGGAAAGTCCCCAGAGACCAGACCAGGATTTCACCATCATGAGTGCCGGCGTATATAAACTCGTCGTTGACAGCAAGTGCCAGAACAGAGCTGTCATGCTTCAGCTGGTGGATACGTTCTGGGCTCTGCAAGGGTGCGGGGAAGGTTGTGATTAGGCCATTCGACGGCGGTGACGTCGCCGACGAGTTGGCCGCCAGCGGCATTCCGATCCCGGCTGATACGCGAGAGGAAGAATGTCAGTCAGATATTGAACAGTTGGGGAAAAAAAGCTGGTAGGTATGGACCAAAAAAATGGCGTGATGATCGAGTTATACGCTTGATTGGGGATGGGAATCTTGAATTAGTCTGCTTCTTAATTATTGACCTGCTTTGACAGATTTGATCGATCAATGCAGGGACCTTTCTGGTCCAGCCGCTTGACTCCGTCAGTTTGGGCGACCCCACCCATCCACCACGTCTAGCTCGTTCATCTGAATGCTTGACATTCTTTGAATTGAAGCAGGACGACGAAAGTCGGTGCAAAAAAGAAAAAGAAGAAAGGAAAAAAAAAGAACAAGCATCAACGAGCCTGATTGAGTATCTTTCTGATGTGAAGAGGTATGTCCAGTGAAAATGTGGCCTATTGTAATTGACGGAAGTCTGGCGAAAGGGCAATGCCAAAACAAGAAATGGAAATGTTGAAGCTCACAGTGGGGAGTGTCGACCGTAGTATTGGGAAATGCAGCTCCGTGGATCGCTCCCAGTTCTGGGAAACTCAGTTTCTGCCGACTTTCCTCGTCGACCCTGATCCTGTGACATCCCTGACAGCCGCTTTCTGTGACTTCTTCGTGCTCCTCACGGTTCCTATCCACATGATTGCCCGAGTGGTAATCGTCGACCACACCCATTTCGTCGTCAATGCCGAGAGGATTCGCTTGTAATTCAAATGATGAGGTGCGTCGACCGCCTTCGAGTCTCCAAGTGAATGCGTTGTGGGGAGCTGTGGACGATTCCCGGCAATTGGGCGAGATTTGTATCAGATGCGTTGTCGCCATTGCTTTCGTTGTCGCACTGACCGATGATGCGATTTCTGAGCCAGCGATGGCATCATGCCTGGCGGCCAGCGGTGGAAGGCTTGACACAAAGCGTGGGCTCCCTGCTGTCGTGGGCTAGTTATGCCATCCAGTGAGGCAACGTTTCCCTCGTAAAGAGATAGAGCAGAAGCAACTTAGCTGGATGCAAGGCTTTGAGAAGCAAATACCGTATAATCTACAAAGTTCTCCGCGTGAAGTAAGGATGGAAAAAGAATGACTACAGAAAATAAGAAGACGCAGAGAACATTCTAGCAATGTCGAATTGAGTACAAAATAGGAAAATAGGTCAACGGAACGAACCTCTTGCTTGCAGACCAAGTTATGACACATTGGCATGTCCTCTGTTGAGCTAAACAACCGGGTGGCGCTTTTGAATATCCGTAATTGCTGCCCAGCCAAATAAATAGGTGCAACTACCCAAGCGTCAATGACTTGACATTCCTTGATAGGTACGCTCGCCTACTTCGCTTCACCGCCGCCGGGCCCTTGCATATTCCCCTGTTTATCAGTTGGTGATACAAAACGGACCACCGACTACGGAGGACTGGCCTGCACGTTTGAATGACAGCGACTATTGTAGTGTTGTACCTTGTGGCACGTGGCATTAAATCATGATCGGTCGTTTCATTCCAAGGCATGGAAACCACATCGCCGACGCAGTGATGTGAAGACATATGCCATTCATCAATTGGCATCTTGATATCAGTTCCATTTTTGTTTGGATGCGCGAAGCCGGTCTGTGTGGAGGAGATGTGGCCTATGAGGATCCTTCCACTGAGGCTTCCGGGTTGGTCGGCCTGCCGGGACCGGAACAGAAAATGGTGGGGCCGCCGTGGACGCACGAGCCACCAACCGGGCTTGCCGTTCTCCATCCCTGAAGGATTGCCAAAACATTTTTTTCTTGCTCTGAGATCATCAGCCATCTCTCAAATTATCCTAATAGCTACGGATAATCAACCTTCCCCAACCCTGCGCAACGTCCACGAACCTCGGCGAGCGAAAACAGCCAGCGAGACAACTGACTATAATACATCAGTTTTTGGAATAGCCTACAAACAAAAAAATTACAAACGCTGCGCTGTGCATCCTGGTTAAGGACCGCGTCGCGAATCCAATTATCCAACAACATATTCCTCCCTCATACTTCCGTCGCCAACAGCCACGATGGATCACACACGCGACCCCTGCCCATGGGTCATTCTTAATGACTTTGGTGGTGCTTTTTGCATGGGGGTAAGCTATGCATCACTGAACAAGCTCTGTTCTCTGCTTTCTACCTGACCATTCAGGACTGACAAGAAATTTTCTTCCATCAATAACAGGCCATCGGTGGCACAATCTGGCATGGTGTGAAGGGTTTCCGAAACTCGCCATACGGCGAACGGAGAATCGGCGCTCTGACCGCCATCAAGATGCGAGCACCTGTTCTGGGCGGCAACTTTGGTGTTTGGGGTGGTCTTTTCAGCACTTTCGACTGTGCTGTTAAGGGTATCCGAAAGAAGGAGGACCCTTACAACGCCATCATTGCTGGATTTTTCACTGGTGGCTCATTAGCCATTCGAGGAGGTTACAAGGCTGCGAGGAACAACGCTATCGGCTGTGCCATCCTCCTGGGTGTTATTGAGGGTGTCGGTATCGGATTCCAAAAGATGATGGCGGGAAGCACAAAACTTGAGGTGAGTGGTGTTCATATCAGATCATACCCCCAGCCAAGGCATGGCAGTCTAACAATCTTCATCTATAGGCTATGCCCCCTCCCCCAGAAGCCCAGCCCATTCCGGCATAAATTTACTCTACCGAACCATCGACGACAATACCAGCAAACCAACGATAGACGTTCACCACTCTACTCTCCTTTTCAGATGAGGCTGCTACCTCGGCAGCCGCTGTTGTATATTTTTTGGGTCATTTATGGATGGTGGGTTGAATCAAGTGTACTATAACGAACAAAAAGAGCCCGAGAGATGGGGTCAGACGGCGCAACGATATGCGCGACAATACATTACAATAATACACAACCTAGGCGATCTTATCATCTACCTCGCGCAATTCTATCTATCTAACTGACAATATTCAGACCCGAATGTCACTTTTACTGCAAGCTTGAATCGCCTAACTCCTTTGACACATGAGCTAATCTGGTCAGACCATACCAGCATCGTTTAGAAAAACCTTGAAGTGCGCCTCGCCGTTGATATCAACCCACGCCCGGAACATACCGCCACAGTTGTGATCGTGCACAATATCCGTTCTCGATTCCACAATACGACCCCTGTCATCGGTCACGATTGCACACTCAATACCAATGATTCCACCTTCGCCTTCGCCCTTCAGGCCCCATCTGTCCTGTGCACTGCGCTGAAGCTCGCCTCCAGGACCTGCGACAGCGCTGAGAGCGTGCGATGAGGAGATTGGCTTGAAGCGCGCCATGGCGGCAACTGTCCGGAGCGCCCCAACACGCATAAAGCTATCGCCGTTTCCGGTGCCCGACCCAGCAAAGGAGCGTGTCGTGGTAACTGAGCGCTTCTGATCGGAGGGGAAAGGCATGCGCAGCAGTGGAGTGGGAAGACAGTCGGCTATCAGACCTTGCAGAGAAGGGCTCAGCTGAACAGCTGGACCAGGCTGTGAAAGCATCCTCTGCAAGCCTTGGGAACCAGTGGGGTCGCCATTTTCAACCCATTCCTCCGCCCAGAACCCAGAACCGGGCGAGGGGGTGTCTCCGATGCGACCAGTCAGTTTGTTGGTGAGGCCACCTGTGCTTGTCGCAACGCATATGACACCATTCGAATCGAGCGCTACTGCACCCACCGTGCCTTGCGGCACGTACTCCTTGGCAGACCAGCTCGCCGAGGCCCGGCCGTTTGACTCGCGCTCTCGCTGCAGCCCCCGGATATGCTCGTCCCACCGCCGCTGCGTGAAGAAGTACTCAGGTTCCACCATCTCCAGCCCGTAATGGTCACGCGCCAGGACTTCGGCCGTCTCACCAAAGAGAAGAGTGTGGCCCTGGGCAGATGGCACATCAGGAGCCGCGCCGCGGCTGTCGTTCACGCTGAGGTCCTCATCTCCATGTTCGAGGATTTTACGGGCGAGCAGGATGGGATGGCGCACTCTCCGCAGGCCAGCCACGCCCACTGCGCGCTTCGCATGACCGCGGGACACCATGACGGAGGCCTCCAGCTCGTTGATACCATCGCGGGTGAAAACCGCTCCGTGGCCGGCGTTGAACAGCTGGTTGTCCTCAAGCTGCAGGACGGCATGTACGGCTACATCGAGCGCGCCTGGAAGGAGCTGCGCCTTGGACTTGTCGGCCGCTATGCCAGGCGAAGGTGTGGTCATGTAGGCGTGGGTCTTGGTGACGATTGTCAACAGAGCTTCCCGAAAAGCGTTGTATCGTTCCGGTGTGAGGTTCTCGGGGGTGATATTTCCCGCGCCGCCGTGGATGATGAGACGCGGGGTCACGAGGCCCGTCTGCTGTTTGTATTCCATCCTTGCGCCGTCTATATGCAGACTCTTGAGTGGGTGTGTCTGCCGAGTCTAGCGCGACCAAATGCTGAGCTCAGCTCGATACTCTTTACGTCCAGGTTACGACGATATAGTCGGCTTGGCAAAGGCGATCCATACCTGAATTTCAAGTTCTGGAGCTAGACTAAAGATAGTCTTGCATTTGAGTTGCGGTTGCGGAGTGGAGTCCGGCTGCAGTTCGGGCCATTACATAACCAAATTGCACCTATCTCTTATCGACCCCGACTTGCCCGTTAAGTAAGGTGGATTGATCCCGCTTTCTAGGAAGCCGGATGCCAATATACCATACCACCCTTGCGGTTGCGCAATCGCTGCCAAGAGAAGGGTTTCATTAATCTCTCTGGTTTGACAGGTTAATATTGTCGAAATGCGTGGGGCGGTTGTCCACAATGTTGGTATACTCCTCATTCTTGCATGCTCAATTCATTATCGGGCTCTCCAAGGTAATTAGACACTGCAGTTATAAGAATACCAAGATGTCTAGCCTGTTTTTATTTCCCTGGAAAAAGTCCGATGTACGCTCAGCTGTTCCAAACTCTACTGTCCGCCGGTTCAATACTCGTGCCAGGCTCGGTGGTCCAACATGGGTTCTCAGATATGGCCTACACCCGTTGCAGAGGCAGACCAGGCAAAGCCAACATCCGTGAAGCGCGTCCCTTCAAAGGATGTGTCTGAACGGCGGGCTGAAGAATCCAACACACCAACTCCGGACCAGGAACCTATCGTTGGCGTCTTTGCTACTATCGGCAAGCTGATCCCTTACTTTCGCAACCCCCGCAATGTCTTGGTTTTCAAACTCGACGTCTTCCTGCTGGCGTGGATGTTTCTGGCAGGAATCATGAAGGAGATGGACCAGTCAGCCACTACTCAAGCATATGTCTCCGGCATGAGAGAGGACCTGAACCTGAGAGGGAACGAACTGGTCGAGTTCAACACTTATTTCTCTATCGGGTATGCGTTGGGTTTGGTTCCGGGGCAGCTGATCCAGACGCGGTTGCGGCCCAGTCTGTTCCTGCCGGTATGCGAGATCGTTTGGGGTGCGTTGGTTTTGTTGTAAGTACTGTGATCCTTCTAATGACACAACTGATCCGGCGTCAAATCAAACACGTTCTAATCGTCACTACGAGGGGCTGCCAACGAGCACAGCACGTACAAAGCCCCTAACGCCCAAACGATTTTCGGGCTTCGATTCTTCCTCGGCCTCTTCTCGTCCGCCTTTTGGCCATCAGTTGTGGCTCTCATCTTCAACTGGTACACCCCTGCCGAGCTCGCACTGCGCGTTGCGTGCTTCACCGTATGTGACGTCGCGGGCGCCATGTTCCTCGGTGCGCTACAAGCCGCTCTTTACCGAGACATGAACGGAGTGCACGGCCTCGCAGGCTGGCAGTGGCTTTTCATCATTTCCGGCGCCGTCACCATGGGGCAGGGGCTTGTTGCGTTCTTCACGGTGCCTGACAGCCCGGAGACCACGAGAGCTCTGTGGCTGACGGGGCCGGAGAAGCGCCTCGCCAGGCACAGGATGGGCGAGTTTGGCGTCAATACCTCTAAGCGCATCCCGCCCAAGGTCCTGAAGAAGAAGCTGGGACAACTCATCGTGCACCCGGTCACTTGGTTCTTCCTATTCGCCTTTGCACTGAACGCGTGGGCACACCGCGGCACCAGCTACTTTGTCCTGTATCTGGAGAGCATCAAGGACGCGGGCGGCAACCGCGTGTACGACACGTTCCACGTCAACATCCTGCCGCTGGGCGGATACGCGCTCCAGATCGTCACAAACCTGATGCTCAATTTCGTGTCGGACAGGTTCGAGTGCCGCTGGCAGGTGAGCGTCTTCTCCGGGGTCGCCAACGGCATCTGCCTGGCCGTGCTGAGCGCCTGGCCCGCCAACACGTCCGTCATCCTGGCTTTCTACTTCCTCAGCTTCGGGACCAACGCCGGCGGGCCTAGCTTGATGGCCTGGATGGCTGAGATCCTGAGGAAGGAGCCCGAGGCGAGGTCCATCATCGTCGCCATGACGGTCATGATCGTCTACGCGGGCCACGCTACCATCCCGCTCGGCGCGTTCCGGGTTGCCGACGCCCCTAGGCATCCGATTGGATTCCCACTGGTTACTGCGTTCACGGCTGCGAGTATTCTGGTGCAGCTGGGGCTCCTATGGTGGCACCGGCAGAACAAAGAGATCGCAGAGACTGGGTATGGTGGGAGTGACGATGCTGAGAGGACTGGAGATGAGGAGGCGAGGTAATGGAACCAATCAGCAAGATGTCTCGGCAAGGTGATAGGCGTTGTGCTTGAGTTGAATGTTGATTGGAGAACAACTCTTTTGTCTACCTTCCGAGCCGTAACTTGACCAATAGTTGACGGATGTCCCAGCCGCTTATGCAGTGGGTGCGGGGATGGAGGCTGGTTATTTATGAAAAGTTCAAGGCGAGACGGAAACATCATCCCTCAAAAGATACCCCGGATTTATAGCGTCTCGGTTTTAGAAGGCTGCTAGCAGCTCATCTTTACTAAATGAATAATTAGAACGTGATTATAGCTCCAGCAGAGAAGCACAAATATGGTTACAGATTCTCAGCGGGACAAAGTCTTGCAACTCATTCAATCCTGTGATTCAAACACGACATCAGACTTTCCCGCTTTACTGGAACTGCGAGAACTTCTAAACAGCGGCATCAAACTCGACTGTGAAGACGCAGGGAGCGAGAATGATCAAGAAATTAATCATCTGCCGACTCTAATACACCACGCGGCCAAGACGGGAAGCGCCGAGCTCATGAAAGAGCTTGCTCAGACCCAGCCCCTAAACTTCAAAACAAGGTCAGGTTTGACAGCTCTTCACGTTGCTGCCGCAGGTCTTCACCTTGACCTCGTTCAGTTCCTCGGCGACCATATAGACTGTCGCTCAGCCACCACAAACCTTCACCCGAGGCAGGCCGAGCGTGGATGGACAGCTTTGCATTATGCCGCAGCGGCGACAGAGCCTGTTGGCTCTTTGGCTCGCCAGAAAGCCGTCATCCAGCTACTGCTGCACGCTGCTGAGCACACAGGCAGCCAAGGCGGTGCGCAAGACATTCGTCAGGTCAGGGACTCGAATGGAAAACTAGCACTGCACATCTTCCGGCTGCATCACTTGACCCACACGCAAGACGCTGGTGGCGGTGGAGAGGATGCTGTTCGGGCATATGTAGAGATGCTGCGCTTATTGTCGCCCCCGATGCAAGGCGCTGTGAGCACGCCGGTAGAACCGGAAGAGCTGATGACGCTTAGGACTCCGACGGATCACGAGTTGGCTGTATGCGTAGAAACACCGATTTACGTTCGCGAATGTTTGGTGGATCGCAGTAAGCAACTTGAAAATCTATTGTCGCTAGAGCTAGACGGGAAAAGCAATGTGGAGAAGAGAGGGTACTTGCCGGATTGCTACGGCTTTCATGAGAATAGGCTCTGTGTCGCCGATGTCATGTACAACAAGGGTATGGACTACATGAAAAGCTCTTGGTGGCGCGAAAACCGGGGCTTGCCATCAGGCATTAAGAGCTGGCGCGGATTCAGGTGGTTGCACCTGCCAGTATGCAACAAAGTCTGGTTACAAAACGTAATCCGCGCCTATTTCGTCCAGCGGCGGACAGAGCTTACTGGAGAGTCGGAAAACCTTCCCCGCTTGAGGGAGGAACATTCACAGATTCAAGATGAGCTAGAGCGCTCGCTATCTGGAAGCATGAGACCGAAGCTCGTGCTTCCCTTCACTACCAAGTCGGATCCGCCAAAAAAGTGGAACGGGATGACTATCGCAGTGCCGTACCTGACGACTTGCCCTTCTCTGTATTACAACAATACGTGGGAATCGCTGGAGGAGCGCGCCAAGTCCAAGGTCAATAATCCCACAATACCAGAGCAGATGAATAACGACATTGCCATGCGCCTGATCCATACATACAGTAGTCACCAGGACGTATTACACATGCCGACACTGTTGGAAAGGTACGGGCGCGATGTAAGTTTGTCGCAGGAAACCAAGTCACGCTCCAACGACCAAGTCTTCTATCGGTGGCAAGGAGGTGAAAGGGGCGCGATCCTGGATGGGGATAAACTTGTCTGCGTTGTGAGCCAACTCTGGCTATGCTTGATCGATGGTAGGTCAAATCCAGATTCCCTACTTGTAAGACTTACACAGGCTCATAAATCTGTGGTAAACAATAGAACTGGATGGAATTGGCACTCTGGTTAGCCTCTCACCCGATACGGGACCGCTATCCACAACCTTTAACTTGGGCCAGGAACTTCATCATTATAGCGGCGTGGACAGCGACCTGGACCCATGGATATCTGAATTGGGTAGGACTGCCAAGATAATCCCTTTCATCATCGCTTTGACGGCAAGGAAAAGTCTTGAGCAAACGCTGGAAGTCCAACGAGGCGCAGCAAAATATGGCCTGCTCGAAATATACGCCATGGCGGTGAGCAATGCTGTCAGTTTTTCTCCCTTCCCCTACACACGCCGCTCTAGCAATGGAAAACCCGCTGTAGAAAGCTGCTTACATTTTCGAGATGCTTTGGGTAGGCATCACGCGAGCGGAAGCTTGTCGATAACTTCTGGAAGCGCGTCGAAGAGGCCAAAGGGGAAGGCGATTCGCTCAAGATCATCATCAAGGAGGAGATGAGCCTCATACTTGACACCAAGAAAATCATCAGCGAGCTTGAAATCGTCAAGCAGTTACTGGCCGATCAGCTCAGCCTCATTATAGAAACATCCCATACAGTCAAGCTAGACCACGAGGTACAGGGGCATGCGATCAAGATGAGTATGGTTGGCGTCAATTCACGCCGTGTTGAGGACCTCCTCAAAAATGCTGAGGAGATCACCAGGAATGTAGGCCCGCTCCATTTTCTCTTGCATTTTCCCGTACGGAAATTCCTCACAACAGATAGCCACTTACTTGACTTCCGCCTGCAGGTGTATAACCTACTCGATCTCAAACAAAGAGGGGCAAACCTGGCCGAGGCACAATGGACACGCAAACAAACAGAGGAAACTGCGAGACAGGGAAACATCATTATGGTTTTCACCATAGTTACTATAATATTCGTAAGTCGATTCATTCACTAGCCCTGCCAGGATACGGACAGCAAAGTATTATTCAGGCGAGGCATGAGAATCTGACAGTGTTGGAATGGCTGGGGTGAACAGCTTCCCATGTCCTTTCTTTCGTCGTTTTTCGCACTGGAAATCATCGAGTTCCCAAGAGATGATGAGAACGAGCTCAGGCTTGGTCTCGGTTGGACGCTGATGTACATAAGTATGTGATCCTCACACTCGGGGTTCTCCAACGTGGTCCGCCCTTGAAACTAATCTTCGCCACGTAGTCGTCATAACAGCTGCCATCGCAGCGCCGCTGATCCTCGTCGCGTTTAACATCAATAGAGTAAGCGGCCTTTGGAAACACTACACAGGAAAATTAGCTGGCAATCAGAACGGAAGGCACAACGAAGCGAGACCCCGGGCTGTTGAACATGCACACCAAGACATCGAAGTGGACAGCCAGGATGAGGAAGAAATCGATGCAACAAGCATGCAGCCAACGACTTCAAACCCAGGATATACCACCGTCTTGGGCAAGAAGAAGCCCATGATTCGCGGTATAGGCAATCTTTTTAGACGAAGAGCGAGGGAGCAGCATGCGAATGGGGTGGCTGTATGAGCCAAAGAAAAAAAGAAGAAAAAAGAAAGAAAAAAGGGAAAAAAAAGAAAAGAAAAAAACGTTGAATAGCAAGATGTGTCTGAATATTTTGGATGAAAGCAATCCATAAGAGGAAATTACACTATTATCTGTCTGATGGCGTTGAATTTTTCACTCAACCATAAACTAAGAGACCACATCTCAGTACATCTTGCGTAATTAGGGGCCACTGGTATTGGT